>JBBPBX010078227.1:4792-16672 GCA_038048925.1 Garcialebias charrua | reverse complement strand
AAGCCAACTGCTGTACAAAGTTTGTTGTACATTTATTGAAATATAAGCATCAGAGAAATTTGGAACTGTTCAATATGCTTAAAATCAAAAGTAAATTGATGAGTACATTGTACTAACCAGTGTACTTTGGTTTCTAAGCACAGTATACGGAGCGACTGCGGTAAATTTAGTTTTATGTTGGACGTGCACTCTGTGGCTTTAACTGTGTCCAATGTCCAACGTAAAACTAACTTTACTGTGTATGCACACTTAAAAAATGTAGACCACACCACTGTTTTCAACCCAGTTTTTCTTGCAAGGGGGCGCAAAATTCAAAACAGGTTTACACAGATGTTGCATTGAAGCTCCGGTCACGAGAATCTGCCCACAGACAGTATAAAGAAGAGAGTTGTTGTAATGCTTAACAGACAGAGATGAGGTCAAGACAACCTCTGCTTTCCAGCTTACAGCCTTTGCGTTCATCAGGTCTGCAGGCTGCTCCTGCAGACACAAAAACAACTCCCTAACTCACAGACTTTAGTTTAACACAGTTACTAATAAACATCCACAACCTTTACCTAAATTCTCCTAACAGAAAGAATGGCAGAAAGAAACTGAGCTTTAGCGCTGAGCAAAGCATTACACACTTGTGATGTATTAGTTATTGTCAGAGGAACTCTTATGTTCATGTATAAAATGCCCCAATTTTAGAATCAGCATCTTCAGCAACACCAGTATTGAAAAGTAACAAACATTTTCTTGAAATGAACTGTCTCCAGCTGGTTACATGACGAAACTGAACACAAACAATCCCAGGAGGTTTTGTGTCACTCACATCGATGAATGGTTAAAGTGCCTAGGCTGCAACGCTAATGCTAGCTTCTGTATAAAAATGAACAAATAATAAAACCCTACATATTTTTGCTGCTGCTTGGTTGTGCTTGCCATTCTTAGTTTATTGTAGCTAACGAGACGATTCCGTCTCTAAAAACACGAATACAAAATCGAATTTTATCTCAAATGTCTTATACAGGTTAACAGTTTGTACATTAAACGCCATATAATTACACTCTGTAAGCAGAAAAAATATCCACCGAGTGGTTTATTCATTCAACCTTTATTTAGTCAGGTAAATCTTTTGAACCTCATGGGCTCATTTACGAAAGCGACCTGCTAAAACTAAAGAACAATGAACAGCAGTGATAGAATTTCATTAAACAATAAACAAACAAACAATAAACAATAGAAAACAAAAAGAGAGAAAAAAACAAAATATATATATATATTTTTTTCTATTTTTTTTTTTTTTTAACAAAGTATCAAAAAACTAGCAAAACATTATAAGGTAGACGTATAAAATCAAAGACAGGAACAAATCTGCATTGGTTTTTGCCAGGATTCCAACAGATTCTGAAAACCATTTAGAGAAGTCAAGGTCGAGAGCTTCAGATCTTTTTGTAAGATATTCCATGAAGCAGGAGCAGAGTAGGAGAAGGCCCTTTTTCCAAGTTCAGTCCTCACTGACGGAACACTGCAGGTAATCATGTCCTGAGAGCGCACGCTGTAGCTGCACTCACGCAAAGACATGTAGGAGGAGATGTATGAGCTATATATCTAAATAGTAGGTACAATATCTGCTTACGGTAGCTAACCGCTAATAAAAGATCGTTTTTTTAATATCTCAAACATCTCATAAAGCTAGTCAGTTGTAAATTACCACCAAATAATTATGCTCTGTAAGTTTCAAGAAAATCTGCGGTGTGGTTTATGAGTTATCTTGCTAAAAAACATAGCTAACAACACAGCTAATAGTAGCTACCTCCAGAGCAGGAGGCCGGGCAGCGACAGAGTCAGTCCGAGCAGAGGAGGCTTTTTTTTTTAGCTAGAAACGGTCGGTGTACTCTCTGGAAGTGTCCCCCTAGTGGACAAAAGTGGTACTGCACCATTTTTTGCCAAAATGAAAAACGGTCATATCCGAGTCAAAACTGGGTCTAAAATTATGGGGAAAAAATCCATAAATATGACGCTTTGGCGTATAAGCCGCAGGACATGCAAATTAGTAAAAAAACAGTGACTTATATGCCGAAAAGTACAGTAATATTTGGAGTCAACCTGATTCAAGATGGCTGACAACTAACTGTCCTCGGCAGGCTCAAAAACATCTACAATTTAGTCACATGTACAAATATGGAGCAAAATTTTGGTACGACAGAATCTGACAATCTTCCCCTACACATATTCTTCACCCTAACCATTTATCCACGGTGTGTAAAATTTGTCATGCAGTACAGCAGGCAACACATTCCTTCAAGAAAATACGTTTTCATTTAATTATTTTTCATGTTTCAGGTTTTTGTGAAAGTTGCTAAATAACCTTCAGCCACCACCAGGAGTTCAGAAGCACCTTGCTTCCCGTGTCTAGCAACATGAACTTATTCTTTTAAAGTTACAGACAAGAACGTATCAACTTTCCATCTACAGTACTTGTTCTTGTCTGAGGTACAACAGAAAAAAAATACTGTATATGTACCTTTTTAATAAGTTGTTTTTCTCCATTTCTTTGTATGTAATAGAACTTCTCTAAATGGTTTTCAGAATCTGTTGGAATCCTGGCAAAAACCAATGCAGATTTGTTCCTGTCTTTGATTTTATATGTCTACCTTATAATGTTTTGCTAGTTTTTTTGATACTTTGTTAAAAAAAATGTATTTCTCTCTTTTGTTTTTTCTCTCTTTTGTTTTCTATTGTTTATTGTTTAAGGAAATTCTACCATTGCTGTTCATTATTCTTTAGTTTTAGCAGGTCGCTTTCGTAAATGAGCCATGAGGCTCAATAGGATTTACCTGACTAAATAAAGGTTGAATGAAAAAAGGAACAAAATACCACCAAAAGCCAAGCGGTCATGCAAACACACGTCACACATTCACCCAGTTTACATGTATATTTATTCTTTACAAATGTCTGAAGTTATGATGACTGTGTGGGAGGGAAAAACAAGGAAATCTCCATCTACAAGCAGCCAGAGCTGATGACCTCAGTCAGAAATCTGTTGATCTGACTGGACAGAAAACAGCAGCCAGGATGGAGGATAATTATGTGCATTCACATCACACTGTCACACTGATTTAAATTCCTCACATGTGCAAAACATATGATGTCACCTTTACTTTTTACGTGTCTTTTTGAAGCAGCTATTTTAATACGTTTGTTTGGTTTTGGTACAATAAAAGTCTGAATGTGGTTTCAACTCTTTGCTGAAGACAGTGTGTGGTCCATTAAGAAACTTAACAACTTATCTGAGCAGGTCAAGCTAGTAGTAATATTTTAGGACTCAGTCCAGATGAGAAGCAAATTAATAATACAGTAATAATAATTCTGTTTTATTCAAATAGACATTATGCTGGTTTTAGCCATGATTACATGTTACATTTTAAAGTTCATATACTATCCTGATTGTTACTGTTTTTTTTACATTAGTTTTATTAAATAATCATGAAATATGAGATTTTGCTTGACTATAAAATGAACTTGTCAGTATTTTATGACTCTTCAGGTGTGTGACAGCAGAGCAAACAGCCTGCTGAGTGACAAAGTGTTGAGCTGCAGGGTTTATTGACTTAGAAGAAGAAAAACAGGACAAAAATCATTTTTCAGCCAACAAAAAGAAAAAAGAAAAAGAAGTCTGCCCCAAAGGAGCATGTTAACCCCGTTTACAAAAAAGGTCTTATCTCATGGCATGTACCTTTTTTTTCTAACCCACTTGAAGATGTGACAGTTACTGAAGTACATTTTGTCTTAGAGAGGTCCAAAGAAAACAGTTTCTGAAGGCTCTGGGGCACAGAGCTGAATACCTGAACTTAATGTGAGCCTCTAAGCATTATGTCTTTTTTTATTTTAAAGCTTGCTTGGGTTTTTCTTTTAAGCCAGGTAAATATTCTGTTTTTCAACCCTTAATTTTTTTTTGATTGTTTGAAAAACCTTAACATTTTCAGCCTTTCTTAGAAGATGATCAGGATAACTTTGCACAAGCTGAGGGCATAAACTTCTACTTCAACATAAAGTCGTGTTTATGGAGGGTCAGTAAAAAGTAATGCAGTCAGATTATACCAGTATTTACAGTACTTTGTTTTTCTTACAGTATTATTAAAGACATTAAAGACTTTCCCATAAAATGTAAATAAAGAAGATTTTAATAGTGACTTTTAAACAAATATTTAAACAAGAATCAAACTTGGCTCCACAGCATGACGGTCCTGTGCAACATGGTTCACCATTCTGATCTCTGATAACGACTGTGACAATGCAAACATGAAATATTGCTTTGGGAACTATATCATAGAATGCAAAACATACTTTGTAGTATGTAAAACCCATGTTTGAGGCATAAAAAGAAGAGGTTTGGTGGCACAGGGGACAAAACAATTACAAAACCTAAACTCTGTAGTCCACCTTCGCTTAAAAATAATAACCTTCCAAAAAAACACATTGACTCTTTTCTATATTTTGTTTCCCTCATAGATTTATTCAGCTCCAGACTGAAAACACAGCTCTGTCTGCGGCAGCGCTTCTTTGTACATATGGGATCAAAATAAAAATGCAGAAAATTTATGAAACCAATCAAATTGTTCTAGAAAAAAAACGTTTTGCTCATATTTTTTCCTTTGGTTATTTCTTCATAAAAAGCAATGTTAATTGGAGATGTTTAGCTCAAATCTTAGGTTTTATTAAAGAGACTACTGTACACTTGATGAGATCACAAATCTTATACCGTATTTTTCGGACTCCAAGGCGCACCAGGTTATTCGGCGCATTAAGCGAAGCAAGTTAATTTTGACAAATGTTTGAGCACCATGTACCAAATAAAATTGGTTTGAGGTCAGTAAGCACAACCAAAATTAACACATAAGGCAAACGAGAAAATTAAAAAGATTTTAAGTGCGCCTTATAGTCCGAAAAATATAGTAATGATAATAAAGGAGGGTACGACTTGCCCGAACGTTCCTTTTGTTCCCAGAAGTCAACAGGGGCGGCCGTGGCGTAGTGGTAATGGCAGTCGTCCCCCGATCAGAAGGTTGGCGGTTCGAATCCCGGTTCCCCACACCATGTGTCGTTGTGTCCTTGGGCAAGACACTTAACCCCGAGTTGCTCCCGGTAGGACTGGAAAGCACCTTGCATGGTAGTCTGCCGCTACCGGTGTATGAATGTGTGTAGCATTCAATGTGTGTAGCGCTTTGAGATTTTCACTAATGAAAAGCGCGTTATAAATTGAATTCATTATTATCATTATTATTATTAACAGTGGATAGCTGGATGGAGGCCCGTGCGATGAATGGAAGGATAAACAAAGTCATAATATTAAAAAGGTTTATACTGGGGTGAAAAATAAACACGGGTGTCACTGAATGTGTACAAATTTATTGCCAGCTTAAGTGAAAACTGTTCATTTTCCCACTCAGCTCATTATCTAAAAAGCTACAGATTTATGGAAGAACTTCCATTTTTCTTCTTCATCTTGTCACTTGCTCTTAAGAGGTCCCGTCTTTCTCATTTTAATTTAGTTGATGTTGCTGACACTTCCTTTGTACACTGGCCTCCCTCTTCTGGTGCACTCCTTTTTGCTCCACACGACCTCTCACTGCAGAAGATAAGCTTTAAGCCTACTGGCTGTGAATTTATTTATTCTTAATCCTCAGTGAGGACTTCAAGGTAGAAGTCGTGTTTCACTACAATCAGACCTTCTGAGTTATGGAGTGTAAGGAGTTTCATATCTCTTTTACATTTTTGTTAATTCATGTTTTAAAAACTCAGCATTTCAAAACTTGCATGTTTTCTTGAGGCAACCTGCAGACAGTTGACAGTGATGCTGATGATACTGATGACACTGTGACACGATGGTGTAATTTGTTGCATTTAAAATGTTGAAAGTCTGCATAGATAACCACCCCTCTTCCTTTAACGCACCCTGGGTGATGTCATGGTGTGCTGATAATGCATTAAAATTCATCTTGTGCGTTTTATCTTGTCAGTGACAGAGATTACACTGAGTGTTGGGGAGCAGGTACCGGTGATAAGAATCAGGTCGGGGTAATGCAGGTAATCCTCCAAGCCAAACATCTGCATCGTTTTCTAAGACACATTTTGATGAACCTGAGGTCTTCAGAAGAGAGGCGTTCTGTTTGAAACAGTGTCAAAGTGTAGACGTGACTGTACTAAAAGCTATTTGTTCACACGTGTGTCACCTGCAGCTGCACATTAAGTAGACAAGAACCAAAATACACAAGAATTAAGCAACTCCATGCTTCACGTGTCAGCATAAGTTTAAACATTGTTTACTTGTTGACTATAGGTTCAAGCCAGTGGTGTAGTCTACGTGATACTCGGGTATATGGAGTATACCCACTAGAAAAACTTAAGAATTTCAGTATACCCTCTTAAAAGTGCCCAATGGTACATGACATACCATTAGGTACATGTCATTGATACGTTAAACGACAGTTAAACACTTCTGTAACAATCTATTGGTGTGCAGTGCTTTTCTTTGATACTGTTTTATAAATTATATAACATGTTTTTAATACAAAGCCAGCTGTTGTACAAAGTTTGTTGTTCATTTATTCAAATATAAGCATCAGAGACATTTGGAACTGTTCAATATGCTTATAATCAAAATGAATTGACGGTTACACTTTACTAACCAGTGTACTTTGGTTTCTAAGCACGGTATGCCCACTACAAAAATGTAGACTACACCACTGGTTCAAGCACAATCAGTCATGATAAAAGTTGGCCTAAAACATTTTCCAACCTTAATATAAAATTTAGTTATTAATTTTAAATGTATTAAATTTACAGTATTACTGTGACTAGGAGGATGTTTTATTAAAATTGCTGATAAATGTTCAGAAGCCGGAAGTCTCTTCAGTTTCCAGCTTCTTCTTCAATTCTGCATCTTATTGTTTGAATTCACAACTTAATCAGTCTATTTGTCAAATTTTCTTTCGCAAATAATGCCTTTTTTTTTAACAATAATGGTAATTTGTATGCTGCAGGACAGTTTCACCTTCCAGCAACTTCAATATCTGGAGTGCTGCTGTCTCACCGTCCATACCATACAATTTTATTTATAGAGCACTTAAAACAGCGACAAGGCCAACCAAAGTGCTGTACATACAAACAAACAACAGGCAACACACACAATGAAGTACAAAAAATAGACATAACATGTACAAGAAAGATAACTTTATCTGAACACATATATTGAACATTTTTTTAAATAGTTGTATTATTAGATAAAAGCAGTGGATCTTCATGTTGTGGCAGATTACTGGAGTCATGAACCAAAAGGAAATAATGCTAAAAGAAGGGGAAAAAAAAACAAATATAACCAACTTGGCTTCCATTATTAGTCATAGTTTTACTTTACTGTGTCCAGATTTGTGTGTGGTTTTTTATGGCAGCAGGCTTACCCACATGCTAATCACAGACGACTAACAGAAGTGGAATGATGAGCTGGACTGATGTTGATAACAATATTGCTGCTTTAGTCCCTGCACATGTGCTGCGGGTTTTGATCGCTTATCATTTTATTTCACAGTAATTTGGACACTGAATGTATATTTTTTGCCAGCCTCACATTTCTATTATTATTAAGTTGTTTTTAGTTGCTTTCATCCCACCCAAAAATAAATAAAAAGCAGTGACAAAAAGCATTTCTCTTTATTGTCGTTGCATCCAAGCCTCTTTTAGTCTTTTCCATGAGCCATCCATCTTTACTGTTACTGACTTTGATACATCTCATTATAAATGTACACTAAAATGACAGTTTAATGTGTTTTATCTGCTTGCAGCTTCTCTCCAACACTCTGATTTCCACATCAAAGCCGGTGAGCTCCATCTCCGCCTGCATCTGACTATGTGCCAAGAGACCCACTTTCTGCAATCTTTGCATACAGTGTGTATGAATAAAGGCGTGCTATATTTACCCCTCTTTCTTTCTCTGCTTTATGTATTTTCAAGCAATAAAAAGGGATTTTATTTTTATTTTTGGCATCAACACAGGCAGGATTCATACTTAACAGATGTTACATTCCAGTCCTTCCACTAACGTCAGGCTGGTAGGTTACAGTAAACTGTGCATAAAACAGTTGCACTTATTTTGTTCTGCTGCTGTGATGGATGAAGGGATGCGTTTGGTCATGTCTGCTCAAACACGCAGCAGCCTCTTTTGTTGTGGTGAAGTTGTGCGTTCACAGTGTCAATGACAGATGCACCTGGCTTGATTATAGACCCACGTTTTTGTCTAGCTTTTATGGCCTCCGTAAGCTATTAATTCATGACATTTTACTTACATCTATTGAAGTCAGATGTAAGAGTTTAAGCTTTTGATCTTAAGCCATTTTTGTCAAAACTCCATGGCAATTTACTTTAGCATTTACTCCTGTTATTTTGGTGGAAGGAGAGCACCTGCTAGGCCAGAACAAGAACTGTTTCCACAATCACTCAGTGTCATTTTATCTCCTCTATTTGTAGCAGATCATATGTCTCACACATATCCCACACCATGTTTGCGTTGTGGTTGACTTCCTATGGGCACTTCAGATAAGTGCATATTCCTAATTAAGAGGATTTTTAGTAACAAAACATGAAATGTTTCCATTTGCTTTTATAAGATGGTGGACTTAAGCCTAATCCTTGAGATATAATTGAACACTTTTAAACATTTAAAAAGTGACATTAATAAAAACTGACCACAAGCAAACGTTTCAGAACTAATACATAAAGTAAATAAATCAACTATAAAATGTGGTAAAAGTTATTGGTTTACTTTCATTAGAGTAGTTAATACTTTCTGATTGAAAGTTTATGGAAAAATAAACTGTTTTTAATGCTTACTGATCTTTAAATGTGTTTACACTTTAAATTAAAACAATACCATACTGGTTTCATTTGTGCCTGCTCCTCCTCTCCCTCTCTTGCTTTTGCGCTGTCCTGTCTGTGAAACTGCTTTAGAGCTTCTCTTCTACAAATCTTCCGAATCATAATTTATGGAGCTGGATTTGGTCAGTTGGTCCCTCAGCACAATCGATAACATTTCTTCGAAGAGAAAACAGGATTTAGATGAGCCGATTTGCCCTGTTGGCATGCAAGCAGCTGGATATCTCACCGACTTGGAAGACTTGATGACGTGTCTATCTCTGCTGTCATTCGTGGATTTTAAGGATGCATATATACCGTAATTGGTAGGCATGTAACGGTTGTAATGGGTGTACCGAACCGTTTCGGTACACCACGTTCGGTTCGGTCCAACTGCGTACCGTTTCAGTTATTTTTTCACTCATTAAACGTTCTTAACAGGGGAATATATGCACCGCGGAACAAAATTTCCTGGGCGCGTTTCAGCACGGAGCTATTTTCGCGTGGCACGCGCAGCATTTAGCCGTTAGCATCTCGTGCGGTCTCCTGTTTTTGAACGTTATAGCTTTCTTGTTAAAAGACGAGCGCACGCGCAGCTTGTGTGGACTTTGTTTCATGAAGACTCGCAGCAGCTGCTTGAGTGACGCAGCAGCAACACGTCACGTGAACGCGCTGGAAACTGTCATCCGAACGTGAACAGCAGCTGTATTAAAACTACTTCATCCGAACGTGAACAGCAGCTGTATTAAAACTACTTCATCCGAACGTGAACAGCAGCTGCATTAAAACTACTTCATCAGGTAATCACAGCGGTCCAGAGCAATAACACAAGCTGTATGAGTTTTTAAATCTCGAATCTAAGTCTGAACGTTGTTATATGCGCAGGGTTTAAAGTTACTGAGCGTCGCTATGAGACATTCATCACGTCAACACTTCAAAAAGTTCAGCTCTTTATGAAAAAACTAACTGATGTTGTCAACAACAAGCCCTGGACCAGATTAAAGCCCTGCCATGATGATGAAGAGTGAGAGATTCAATTGTTCAAGAGGTATTGTTTTATTATTATCTAAATAATCTTTTTTTTTTTAAATCATAATCTTATTAACTTGTTTTTTTTAAATCTCTTTTGTTTTTTATTTCCAGTCTGTGACAGAGGTAAATCCACCTGCAGCTAAGTGATGACTGAACTGAACTCTGAACTGTTCCCACAGTCCCACCTGTCCCACCAAGAAGAAGTTGTGAGTACAGTAATGAGGACAAATACAGCCACACTGCTGCTACTGAACAAAAACTTGATTAGTTAGATTGTAAACAGTCTGTTGCTGCTTATTGTTCTGGTTCTGACTGTTATTGCATTTATTAAGATTTTTATTATTGTTCATATAGTTTATTTATTGTAGAGTGCTGTTTATTTAAAATATCATCCAAATGGGTCACTTTTATTTATTACTACAATACAATACAAACATATTTTTGGCACATTTTCAAAATAAACATTTTGTAAGTCTTTATTTTGTAAAAAAAAAAAAAAAAAAATTGTACCGAAAAAACCCGAAAATAAACCGAACCGAGCTCTCCTTGTAGTTGAACCGAACCGAAATGTGATTTTAGCGTACCGTTACACCCCTAGTAATTGGATATGATAACTGGTTTCCTGCTCTTTGGATTCGGCTGGTTCCTGGTTTATCAACAAACGAGAAAGTTGTTGGCAGCAAATTTGGACCCGATGGCTTGGTTCGTGCCTCGAGCACCCAGACTCAAATGCTTATGGCAGGCTGGATCAGATTATTCTCAGATATGGTCCATTGGTGTGGCCATTTCATTTGGACACTTCAGAACCGAGCGGACCGACACAGACTCAAGGTTGATGCCATTAAAATTCTGCCTGTCCCCAAAACAATCATGTTTATCTGAATTTGGCTCCCTGACCGGCCTTGACAGGCCACCTTACCAATTTACCTGGAAGTTTCATAAACCTGAAGCTTTACCCCTCCCTCCCCTCCTACCAAGGAATTCCATGGACTTTTCAGAGGGGCCCAGCTGAATAAACATTCTGTCATAATTTCAGGATTCTTTGGATTCATCCTTGGTTGTCCTCAACACCCCCTCCGATTGTGTATGGACCTCTCCAGAGGGAACTATTTTAACTGAGTGATTTTATCTGAACTCTGCAGTGCCTCTGTATATTCACATATATGGATGTAAATAAATTGTTTACAATTTTGATGCATTCTTCCTCTGATTTCTTTAGTGAACATGTTTTTTACTTTTTGCTTCTATCTTTTGTCTAGCAGGAAATTTCATGCAGAAACCATTTCATGTCTTAAGTCACACACAGTACATGTCATATGGGTCACTACCATAACTTCTTAAATTTTTTATCCACGTTCAAATATTGCAATTGTGATATAAAGGTCTTGTTATGGGACTTGCATTCAACTGGTGTTTAAGACCTATTGTTGTTTATATGGTTTGTATGGCCTATTTTAAAGAGAGAGTAAGTTAAATGTAATTAGCCGTTGCTTCAATAAATACTGTAGTTTAACTTCCTATGGAGGTGGGACTCTGTTGAATAGTTAGAAACAACTACGGTACTCTTTGTTGTAGACAGCTCTAGTTAAAAAAACAAGGATGGTGAGCAGTCCAGAGACAGCTATGTGTATAGGTTTACAGGTATGTGTGTACGGTATATAAATGCAAATATGCATGCATCTTCAAGAGTTACTGGGGTAACATACCAAAAAGTTACAAGTAATAATAGTAATAAGAACTTAGATTAAACGGGAAATAAAAAGATGATTCCTTTTCTAATGGTAGAAAAGTGATAGAATTAAATAAGCTTCTGCTTCTTCCTACACTTTTTTTACATGTTCAAAGTCAAAGTCAACTTTATTGTCAGAACTGCAATATGTACAGGACATACACAGGATTGAAATTGCGTTTCTCTCAGTCCCTCGGTGCAACAGTAACCATCTAAACACTAAACAC
>JBBPBX010078225.1:0-10009 GCA_038048925.1 Garcialebias charrua | reverse complement strand
CATCACAAAACACCTGGGAACAATTAACTAACTAAAGACACAGAGCAGGACTGGTATACTAAATAAATAAAGGTTTAAATAAAGGAGACTAAACTGGAGGTCAAACCAGATGTGATCAAACATTGAGACCCAGAAGGGAAACTAATAAAAGGTTAAACTAAGAGTAAATAAACAAGGAGACTTAAACTAGAAGTAAAGGACTGGAGATGTAGAAACTAAATACAAGAAGTAAGAACTGATAAACAAGGAGACCAGGGGAATTACCAAACCTAAACATTAATAAATACTGGGGCAGGATCTAAGGAATAAGGCTAACCATGAAGCTAGGAAAACTGGTACAAGGGAAACTAAATAAAACTAAGAACAAACATCTAGAGCTGGCTGACAGAAAACAAAAGGAGAACAGAACAAAGGATACCCACTAGATGGCGCCATCCTGGTGCCATCCTGACAGGATGATGTCGTTAAATCCGTTCAAGTAGACGTGTTGTTGCTGCAGGTCTTGTGAAACAAAGTCCATGCACATCTTTGAATTTGCGCTCCTCAAGAAAGCTGAAACTCAGGTCGCATAGAGCAGACGTCACGTCACGGTCTTTTTTTTAATCACTCGTCCTCCTCAGCTGACTTCCTCAGCTCAGCTCCAGGACGCGCTGCTGGTGTCAGGTTTCACACTCACAGCAGGTGACGGAATGTCCGCATAGACTCATCTTTTTTTTTTAATCACTCCCGAGACGCATTGAGGAAATAAAATAAATACAGTACTACAGAAAATGACAAAAAGTAACGCACAATAATTTGATGAAAGTAACTTTAATCTGATTACTGGATTTTTAAATAGCAACGCGTTAGATTACGCAGCGAAATACCGTATAGCTGATTTGACAGTTGCTCCAGGCAGCTGAGGGTGGCAATATATGGCAAGCCAATTGTGTCATTAATAGCCACTTCTACCTATTGCATGATCAATGGCATGCCATACTACTTGACTTCCATCTAGTGGCTGAAAATGGTAGTGTTCAATTTTTCAGTCAGAATGAATGAAAACAGTAATATTATCTCGGGCAAAAATAGGTTTATAAATATGGAGAAAAATCCATAAATAAGTCACTTTGGCATATAAGTCGCAGGGAATGCAAATTATGCAACAAAAAAGTGACTTATACAGCGATTAATACGGTAGATAAAATCATATGCCAGGATTAAAGGCATTTGACCTTTAGTTTATTTTATAGTTATACTTTTTATACTTTTTTATACTAGTATGCAAAAACTCAGGACAGTATTATGTTCATTAAATGTTTAGTGTTTTAGTTTTAGTTTTAGTTTAAGTGTTGGTGTAAATTTTCATACTTTTATACCACTATGCAAAAACTCAGGACAGTGTTACACTTTTACTATTTTATGCTTATGTTTATTATATGTTTCAGTGTTTTAGTGTTTAAATGGTTACTGTTGCACCGAGGGACTGAGAGAAACACAATTTCAATCCTGTGTATGTCCTGTACATATTGCAGTTCTGACAATAAAGTTTACTTTGACTTTGACTTTGAGAATGTTGGACAAATTTAAAAACTTTGTCTAGGAGTTCGGAGAGGCCATGGAGAATGACTTCCGTACGGCTTCGAGGCGATTCTGGTCCACCATCCGGCGTCTCAGGGGGGGAAAGCGGTACGCGACCAACACCATTTATGGTGGGGATGGCGTGCTGTTGACCTCAACTCGGGATGTTGTGAGTCGGTGGGCGGAGTACTTCGAAGACCTCCTCAATCCTACTGGCACGTCTTCCACTGAGGAAGCGGAGCCTGGGGACTTTGGGTCGGGCTCTCCAATCTCTGGTGCTGAGGTCGCCAAGGTGGTTAAAAAGCTCCGTGGTGGCAGGCTCCGGGGTGGATGAGATTCGTCCTGAGTTCCTTAGGGCTCTGGATGTTGTGGGGTTGTGTTGGCTTACGCGACTCTGCAATATCGCGTGGACATTGGGGGCAGTTCCCTTGGATTGGCAGACTGGGGTGGTGGTTCCCCTATTCAAAAAGGGGGACCGTAGGGTGTGTTCCAACTATAGGGGGATCACACTCTTAAGCCTCCCTGGTAAGGTCTATTCAGGGGTTCTGGAGAGGAGGGTCCGTCGGATAGTCGAACCTCGGATTCAGGAGGAGCAGTGTGGTTTTCGTCCTGGTCGTGGAACACTGGACCAGCTCTACACCCTCAGCAGGGTCCTGGAGGGTGCGTGGGAGTTTGCCCAACCAGTTTACATGTGCTTTGTGGACTTGGAGAAGGCATTCGACCGCGTCCCTCGGGGGGTTCTGTGGGGGTACTCCGGGAGTATGGGGTACCAGGCCCTTTGATATGGGCTGTTAGGTCCCTGTACGACCGGTGTCAGAGCATGGTCCGCATCGCTGGCAGTAAGTCAGGCTCGTTTCCGGTGAGAGTTGGACTCCGCCAAGGTTGCCCTTTGTCACCGATTCTGTTCATAACTTTTATGGACAGAATTTCTAGGCGCAGCCAAGGTGTTGAGAGGATCCGTTTTGGTGGCCTTAGAATCGCTTCTCTGTTTTTTGCAGATGATGTGGTCCTATTGGCTTCATCAGCTCGTGATCTACAGCTTTCGCTGGAGCGGTTTGCAGCTGAATGTGATGCGGCCGGGATGAGGATCAGTTCCTCCAAATCCGAGGCCATGGTCTTGAGCCGGAAAAGGGTAGCATGCCCTCTCCGGGTCGGGGAGGAGGTCCTGCCCCAAGTGGAGGAGTTTAAGTATCTCGGGATCTTGTTCACGAATGAGGGAAAACTGGAGCGTGAGATCGATAGGCGGATAGGTGCAGCGTCCGCAGTGAAGCGGGCGCTGTACCGGTCTGTCGTGGTGAAGAGAGAGCTGAGTCAAAAGGCAAAGCTCTCAATTTACCGATCGATCTACGTTCCCACCCTCATCTATGGTCATGAGCTTTGGGTTATGACCGAAAGAACAAGATCTCGGATACAAGCGGCTGAAATGAGTTTTCTCCGCAGGGTGTCTGGACTCTCCCTTAGAGATAGGGTGAGAAGCTCAGTCATCCGGGAGGGACTCGGAGTAGAGCCGCTGCTTCTCCACATCGAGAGGAGCCAGTTGAGGTGGCTCGGGCATCTGGTTAGGATGCCTCCTGGACGCCTCCCTGGTGAGGTGTTCCGGGCATGTCCCACCGGGAGGAGACCCAGAGGAAGACCCAGGACACGCTGGAGGGACTATGTTTCTCGGCTGGCCTGGGAACGCCTTGGGATTCCCCCAGAGGAGCTGCTCCAAGTGGCTGGGGAGAGGGAAGTCTGGGCCTCCCTACTTAGGCTGCTACCCCCGCGACCCGACCCCGGATAAGCGGAAGAAAATGGATGGATGGATGCCTACTAATAGAATAGAATAGAATAGAATATATCTTTATTGGCATCGGCATTGCACCGGAGCACAAAACATTGCAATTGACGCACACACGTCATTGAGACGGGGACGTGTACACACAGCCGCAGCAGAAATGATCCGCGCCGCCACAAACAGATATGGAAAAAAAGGAAGGTTACAATAGGATAATCAGTGGCATTCAAAAAAGATTCTATCACATTTTGTCTTACAGGACACTCTATGATACAGCCAAAAAACTCTACCAGCAAGCACAATTAAGACAATCACATGTTGCATTTGGGGGCGAAGCAGTGAGACAAGTCTGTTAGCACCGTCCAGATAGAGCACAGTTCTGCAGATGTGACCAGCCGGCCTTATCTGAAAGCACACAGAGAGCTCTCGGGGGGGGGGGTGCGACAGTGGTTCTTCAGTTGCTCAGACTCCAGGAGAAATTTGTAGTCAGGGGAGTCCGATAGATTGGTTTGATTTATCTTCAGGGCAGGCTTCGGTGAACTTTACCATTTCTTTGACATTCATGTTAGGTCTTAAATTGTTTTTAATTTTTTACTGGCTGTTTTTTGTTGTTGTTTTTGATTGTTTGTTTTATTTCTGTATTGTTCAGCACTTTGTGCACCTTCTGGCTGCTGAAAAGGGCTCTATAAATAAAGATTGATTGATTGATTGATTGATAGCCTTGAGTCCAGCTGCTGTCTGAAATCAAATTCTTCCAAATTTCTGTGAAGCTTTCACCGACCCGAGCTATGGGTCCACCTCCTCCCCCTGGTGTAATCCGCTCGTCCGCGAACGAGTCCCACACCGCACCGCAGGTCTGTCCCCATCGTGCGATTAAGCTCATAAAGCAGCTGGTTCATTGAGGTTACAGCTCGGATCACAGTCTCATTCTGTGCAGGAAGCTTAGACAGCGTGTTGATCGCCGCGGAAGTCTTCCCGATTTTCCAGTAGCAGAGGCACCCACACAAGCCAAAAAGCAGTGCACCAGCTACCATAAATCCGATTATGAAAAGGTCTTCCACGTCTTCGACCGAAAGAACGGTCAAACACATCATCTTCCATTCGCCCCAGGAATCCATGATGTATCCGGCCGGATGCGTGTCCGAAGGGCAAGCCGGTTCTCCCGGACCGGAGCGTTTCGTGGCATTTTTTTATCAATAGAGGTAACAGCCCACGCCATTAAATCCATCTTACAATTTGCTTTGAGTGAGCACTGAAAAACTGCAGACGAGACAAAAGTAGCAAAAGCAGGGGGAGGAAAACTTGAGGGACTGAGCGGAGCAAAAAAGTAGCTGCTTCGCCAAGAGCCGGAAGTAAATAATAAATTGATTTATTCAAACATGTCAATTTCTCAAAGTAAAATTGTACTGTAGTAAAATGGGTTTTCTTTGGTTACTCCTGGGTGACAATGGTGGAACCTTAGACCTCTAATGGCAGGGAGGAACTCCAGAGTTTTAAGTGGACACTTTCTTTGTCAGTTCCTCCTTACCTGTATTCTCTTAGTTGTCTAGACTCATTAGAGAGTCAGAGAGAGTCAGAGAGAATTTATTGTCATTTGCACCGCATGTAGTACATGTGTTGAAAACGAGATTATGTACACAGGGTCCCAGTTACATCCAACAACAAATGCAAGAGAAAAACAATAATAACATCTAGGATTAACTAAGAGAGACATCAGCTAGTAATACACTAAGCCCTAATGTAGTAGAAAAACATCATTATAAACAGCAGCACGAACATGAGTCATTATGAGCAGATGGTCACAGATGAACGCAGCAACAAGAAACAGATCAGTATCAACATGATGTGACATTTTGCAGTGTTTATTCTTATTATTTATTTATTCATGAGTCTGACAGCCTCAGGGTAGAAGCTGTTCCTCAGTCTAGTGGTTCTACATTTGATGCTCCTCAACCTCCGTCCCGAGGGGAGTGGTGCAAAGAGTGAGTGTGCTGGGTGAGTGAGGTCTTTCATGATGCAGGTGGCTCTTTTTCTGCATCTGGAGGTGTAAATGTCTGTGATGGTGGGGAGACTGACTCCCACAGACTTCTGTGCAGCCTTCACCACTCTCTGTAGAGCTTTCCTCTCTGCAACTGTGCAGCCTCCATGCCACACGTTGATGCTGGAGCACAGGATGCTCTCCACTGCACACCTGTAGAACGAGGTGAGGACTGAGCTTCTCAGACCAGCTCGTCTCAGCCGTCTGAGGAAGTAGAGTCTTTGATGACCTTTCTTGATCAGGCTGGTGGTGTTATTGCTCCAGCTGAGGTTATCATTCAAGTGTACACCCAGGTACTTGTAGCTGGAGACCACCTCCACCGCAGATCCACCTATACAGGTAACCCCCGACCTACGACCCCATCGACCTGCGAACCACGGGACCTACGAACATATCATATTTAATAAAAATATGAATTTAAAAAAAAAAAAAATTTTTTTTTTTTTTGTGTTTAAATGTTCTTAATTTCATGTGTACATCACTTTGTTGCAGCTCTGGTTGTTTTAAAGGCTTTATAAATAATAATTATGATAAAAAAGATCATTTCTGATCATTTTTGAGCAATTTTTGAGCAATCTTGGGCAACAGGAAGTAGGTCTTCAGTTTACACGGTCACAAATTAATGTAGAACACCGGACGCTATTTTAGGTTCAGTCACTGGGGTCTCCGGTCACAAATTAATGTAGAACACCGGACGCCATCTTAGGTTAGCTGCCGAGAGCCGGACGAAGACTGGTGACCAGGATGGCTTCATATGGATTAATTACTAGCTGGAAACGTCTCTGTGAACTTTGTGGATGTCTCAAGCAGCAGCGGATTTATCGCCGATCGTGCCAGGCCGCCGTGCGAACACCTCCGGCCGGCCTGGCTACACCTCCGGCCTGGCTAGCTCCAGAGCTAACACTGGAGCTAACACGGGAGCCGGCCTTTTGAACACTGGTGACCAGGATCGCATCATGTGGATTAATTACTAGCTGGAATAGCTCTGTGGACGTCTCAGGCTGGAGCAGCGGCTGCAGATTGATCGCGCCGCCGCTCCAACACTAGCTCATGGCTTGGCTAGCAGAAGCTAGCCAGCTAGCTAACACAGGTCTGGAGCAGCTGCGGTGGCTTGCCGGCCCCCGCGCTGCTTGGCCCGAAAACAATCAACGCATGGCAACCTATGTCGGCTTTGACCATCTCAAAGTAAGAAAATATATTTTTATTTATTCTGTAAATGTGAATAGCAATGTTTAACATTACAGTACACTACTTTACATGCTTAAATGTGTGCGCGCGCTCCGTTAGCATGATAAATAAAGGTTGAATGAATGAATGAATGAATAATTTTTTTTTTTAAATATAATTTTCACCCCCTACCTACGAACGGATCGAGCTGCGAACGGTTCTTAGGTCCCAAACTCGTTCGTAGGTCGGGGGTTCCCTGTACAGTCATATTAGGTCATTTATAAATAGTTTGTTCTTAATTAGGAGGGTTTTATAAGGCTTGTATGGGGCCTTGAGGGGATAATCAAACTCTAGTATTTGTAGGAAGTCATATATCTGGACAGTCTGTCTTTTTTCTTAGTGGTGGTCCAGTCAGACCTAGACATCAACTGAACCACTGTTTTTATTCTTTCACAAAAAACAAACAAACAAAGAAACCAAAAAAACGTTCAACACAAAAATGTTTATTTTTTATTTATTTTTTTCCTTTTATAGATGGCCTCCCTTCTCACCTTATAGCCATCCTCTCACTCCCATATTATTATTATTTTTTATTTTTTTATTTTTTTATAGAGAGAAAGGAAAAGAAAGACACAAAGTAAGAAAAAAAAAACACAAAAATTATCCACAAAAAAAGCACAAGGCAAACACACCCAACCTCCGTCTGCAATCCTGCAAAGTACTTGACAGAACACAGCAACACATGCATAAAGAATAATAACATTTATGACCTTGCAGTATATTTCCATAAATATACATACCATAACTACAAATATATATACAGTATACATACATATACATTCATATTCATTCATCAACACAAAAATGTTATTCTTTCACACTTTTTTCCATCTTTAACAATTCCCATAATCTAAGATCTACCACAATATGAAAACATTTGTGTCCAGTATTTAGGTGGTTTGGAGGTCGTTGAAAAGGCCTCCACGCCCAAGGCCTAACCAGTTCTTTTATGGATCCTCAGTCACTTGACCCCCTTGGCTGTTGTTTATCCTTTCAAGGATCTTTCTTCATTCGCAGGGCATATCTGCCAAGACACTGACGGGGATGTTTCACCAGGCTGAGACTAGTTGGCGAACAACATTTACAACGGAGTCTGTCAAATGTTTTGCAACTTATACCAATTTTGAAAGGAACCGTAGCTTTTCTGCTGCTGTTTGGTCGTTTTTATCCAATACTGTAGCGCTCATTTCCCCTGAAACCAAAGGTTTCTGAATCCAGAAGATTTTTGGAAACACAAATACTAATACAATAAATTTAAAAGTGACTGTAATTCATATATTCTTCATTTCGTATCTGGCAACACTGCATGGCATGGCAACTTAAACAGATTCATATTAATGTCATTTTTAATGTTTTTTTGCCAGAATAAACATTGAAAAGCATCAATGTTTCCAAAGATGTAACTTTCAGGGGGTTCTTAACTTCTTCTTAATTGTTGAACCGCTGGTTGCAATTTACCTATCTACATTTCAAAAGTGTACTTCAGCTGATTAAAACCTAAACAAGATACAGCTGCCAAGGTGGGCACAAAACAAGCCGAGGTGGGCATATAAACTACCCGGTAAGTGTTCTTGGCTGTGCACATGAATAGACTGTGGTTTTTCAAAACTTGTTTATTTAAAATGTGAACACATGAATTGTTTTGCAGAGAACGAGGAAATAATGAAGGGTAGTAATAAAAGTTAGATGAACAGATCATTAAAAATGAAAATTTTTTAAAACATAAAAATTAAAATTTTTGTTAATACAGTAATTGTATTTTTGCACATCTTGTTGCAAAAAAAAAAAAAAAGGAAAAGAAAAGCTTTTTGTTTACCGGTAACTTAAGATGCAAGTTAAAATAAAATGTTAATGTAACTTTCGGGGGTTTGAATCATATTCATCACTGTCATCCCAGGCGGTGCTCGAATGAGGGTGAAAGCTTATCCACGAGCAGATGTTTACTGCCGGGGTCAAAGGGCACGCTATGTTTACATCAGTAGGTTTACGGTGGCCTTGTTTAGAATTGAAAATGCTGCTTTAGGCCACAGCTCTAATTAAATTGAGTTTTTCTTCTCCTCATCCCCTTTCTCCCTGAATGTACTGTTGCTTTTAAGAACTCACTTTTTGTCTTACAAGATTCAAAACAACTGCTGCTCCAGCGTCATGGCCATGTCACTTCCTGCCTTAGGGTGCATGTGGCCTCTCTACTTCCTTCTTGATTCATTCCAGAGGTGGGCTCTGAAACGCTCCAAATGAGCGAGCAGAGCTTCTTGGGGCTCTCTAAAAGGCATGCAGGTTGTGATTTGGACTAAGATATGTAAATCTGGGATGGCCTTTAGTGCGTTTCTAAGAGGAACGTTACTCAGCAGCTGCTTTTTGTAACTGTGTCCAAAGTCTTGCCTTTTAACTCTTGGCAAGAGATACAAAGAGAGGTTGAGGAGAAAGAAGGGAGAGGCACGGCTTATGGGAAATGGAATGATAGCTCAGACCAAAACAAATTGTTTCTGGTTTCACTTGAGCCTGACCTTATTATCAGCCTGTGTCAGCTCAGACAATTGCTGAAGCAGAGACAGTCCAGATGGAAAAGCCTCAAAGAATACTTTAGAATGATTTGAGCTTGAGACAAGGGCAATTCTTTCTTGAAATGTGTACATATTTGTGTGTGTGGAGGGTCAGTAGGTTGAAGGTCAGGTCTAATGCCATGGTCCTTGCAGGGGGATGGGGTTGTGGTTGGGTGGCCATTACCTCTGGGTTGCAGTCATGAGGGAAAAGTGAAATACCCTCACAGATCCTAATGATGTTTTCTTTAGCAGTAAAATATCTAAACAAGTCCACGGCTCAGTAATGTGACCCAATGTGGGGTCGCAGTCTGGTCACCGAAGGAAGTGCTCATGTTTTAATTAGTGGAGTTGGAAATAACACATTAACTAGGAGAAACTAGAAGAAGTACACTAAGCAAATAATATGCATTCTAACCTAAAATGCTTAGAAAAGAAGGTACAATAAAGAAATTAAACAGTTTAACGTTTAGTTTTTTCTCCAAATGGAACAATAAAAAAGAGTAGCAAGAAGGGTGTGTCATACAAGCAATAAACCATGAGATGCTGCTTTATAGCTTTATCATTTGGGGCTGAGAGGGTGTTGGGGTAATAAAGTGATAGCTAAGCAAAAGTAGAAACCGCACGAGGATTTTTGTTCTGTTCTATCATCTTTTACTTGTTCCATCGCCGTAATTGCATAATGGACCCGCCGCGTTTTTGCTTCCTTCCTCTCGATTCCCCTGTGACACCTACGCCTGATTCATGTGGCATTATTAGAGCTACCGAGCAGAGCATTTGGGTGAGGCCCAGTCTTTGTTGTTGACAGGATAGTGGTGATTAACGTGCCTTCTCCTGACCCCAGCTGCTGCCGGCTCCCTCAGCCCTCCC
>JBBPBX010078224.1:0-16673 GCA_038048925.1 Garcialebias charrua | reverse complement strand
ATTGGAATGGGGCTTGTTTTATATGTTAGAAAACAGCATACCCAGTGTAATATTTGCTGTGAAATTGGACAAGGTTGTACTTTGTTTTAAACATTTTCCCAGCGTGGGCTGTACATTGTCATCAAATGTGCTGAATAACTGAGGAGCTTCCCCTCCCACTGTCATAATGAAATGCATGGTAGTGCTGGTTTGAAACTTTCAACACTGGCAGTAAAACTAGTTTTTTGGGCAATGTGCCTTCTTTGTGATGTTGTTGCCTCTGCAAATATTGATTTAGAAATATATTATATTGCAATCTCAAAGTCAAAGTCAGCTTTATTGTCAGAACTGCAATATGTACAGGACATACACAGGACCGAAATTGCGTTTCTCTCAGTCCCTCGGTGCAACAGTAACCATCTAAACCCTAAACACTAAAACATTTAAAAAACATAAGCATAAAATAGTAAAAGTGTAACACTGTCCTGAGTTTCTTCATAATAGTATAAAAATATGAAAATTTACACCAACACTGAAACACCATACACCCCAAACTAATCTAAATCTATGCTTTAGTTCAGGGGTCTGCTAACTTTATGATCAAAATAGCCATTTTTACACTTTGATTCACTAAAATAAATCTGTCCAGAGCTGTAACAACCTGCTCCAACTGTAGAGGGACCAAAGAGCTTGCATGTGGCTCCAGAGCTGCAAGTTGAAGACCCATGCTTTAGTTCATGCAACAGCTGTTTAATATCACCTTTTGAATGCAATGCATGTTTCACTCAGGACTGTTTCACATTTAAACAGATTGCACAAAGAGATACGAGTATCAATAAAACCTATACTAACTTTCATTTACTTTCTGTTTTTTAGTGTACCAACCCAGCATTATTTGCTTTGTCCTGTGTGCAACAAGTCACAGGCATGTTTGTCAGTACACCTGAAAAGGGTATGCATGAAACAAGCTGATGGGGAGGCCATCAATGAAGCTTTAAGAAAAGCTAAGGAGGAGGCCAATAGCGTGCTGGTTTCCGGTCGTGTTTTTCCATTCCCCCTCCTGAGGAGCATTATGGAGGACTCTCGGCCACTGCACAGGTTTGGAGATGACCTTGTCAGCCATTTTCAATTGTCAGTCCTTTTTAATGATATCTGATTTTTATAGCAAGACACTAACACATGTTTGTTTTTTTTACATTCGAATGATTGAGGAACTGCAGAAGCGGCACATGGTTGTAACTGAAATTCCTCTTCACAATTTTGAAGAATTTCAACTGCAACCATGTGATGTACCCTTGCAGCCAGCTGCAGAAGAAGATGAGGAAAGTAGACATTCTGGAGCAGTGGACAGCTGCAGCAGTGCAGAGATTTTTCAATGGTGAGTTCAATCCCATTCTTATTTTGTATTTAAGCAGACGGAAAATAGATGTAAAATGTAGAGTTTTCTAACAATCTCTTTCCTCATTGCAGTGATAGGCCTATCCAGTGGCAGATAAAAAAAGACAATTAATGGCTGAGATGGGTCTGTAGAAAAAACATTCAGCTGACCACAAGTTACTGTGACTATGCCATTTATTTGGAAAAAGACCGTGGACTTCCTAACTTCTAACAAGACGTAAGGAGTACTTACAACTGTAAATGTTTGGGTTTTATCTCAATGTGGCACGAGGGCCTTATTTTCAATGAAACTGAGCTTGCAGAATGAAAAACTGCAATCTGCTGCTAAACTCTACAAAGACTAGCTTACTTTTGTTTGACAGCAGAGATACTGTGATATTTTAAAATGTCATTTCCTTTTCAGGTAGACAATGTGGCACGGTTCTGGCTGCACGAGCCCGCCAGAACCTTCAACCGTGACCGTCCAGGCTGGACTGGCATCTGAGGAGTCAGAGCAGGTGGAAGCAGGATGTTCTTCAGCAGGTGGAACTGTGGATCCGTACAGTACTGATCCTGTGCTTTGGGGGGACATTGACAAGTCCGCTCGGGCTTACAGTGGGCTGAGCGAGGACCGGGGAGCTGCCAAAATATGAACGTTAGCTTTCAAGCATCTGAATGGGTGTACAAGCATCAAAAACGTCTCTTCTCCAAATCTCACTTTAAACGTAAGATGGCAAATGGTGAGTACATCGAAAGACCGTGGCTGATATGCTCCATCCTCTGGAGCTGCGTTTTGTTTTGCATGCCGCATTTTCAGCGATGCTACTACACAGTCAAGCTTTGAAACTGGTTTCTGTGACTGGAAGCACGCAACTGAACGCATGAAAGAGCATGAAAACAGCGAACATCACAGAAAAGCAATGCTGACGTTTGTTTCACTTGCATCAGCCAGCGGGAGGATAGACACACAGCTGCAGAGGCAATTTGAATCTGAGTGTGCATATTGGACTGAAGTTTTAAGAAGAGTTGTGTCTGTTGTGAAGTTTTTAGCGGAGAGAGGACTGGCTCTTAGAGGAAACAGTGACATATTTGACCGAACTGATAATTCATTCATTCATTCTTTCATTCAACCTTTATTTAGTCAGGTAAATCTCATTGAGCCTCGAGGGCTCATTTACAAAAGCGACCTGCTACAAACTAAAGAATGATGAACAGCAATGGTAGAATTTCCTTAAGCAACAAACAACAGAAAAAAAGAAAAAAACATAGGAGAGAAATAGAAAGTGAAATGCAAAGTATCAAAACTAGCAAAACACCAAAGGTAGATGTACAAAATCAAAAACAGGAACATATCTGCAATGGTGATAATAATGGGAATTATCTGGGAATGCTGGAGTTAATCAGTGAGTTTGATCCTTTTCTGAAATCTCACATAGAGAAATATGGAAATGCAGGTGCAGGGAAACCCTCATATCTTTCTTCCCAAACATGTGAGGAATTTATTCAGCTGATGGGTGATCGTGTTCTATCAGAAATAGTGAGTGAAGTAAAAATGGCAAAATACTTCTCAATCTCTGTTGACTCCACGCCAGATGTTGCACATGTTGATCAGTTAACATTTGTGTTAAGATATGTGTCACCTGAAGGACACTCACAGGAACGCTTTCTGAAGTTTCTACCAATTGAAAGTCATGGGGAAGCTTTATGTGCATCTGTACTCAAGGTTTTGGAAGAGATGGGGATTGACATTGCAAACTGCAGGGGGCAATGCTATGATAATGCTGCCAACATGTCAGGAGTATATAAAGGACTACAAGCACGCATTAAAGAACTCAACCCCCTAGTTGAATGGGTTCCATGTGCTGCACATACTCTGAATTTGGTTGGAGTTAATAGTGTGAACTGCTGTTTTGAGACAGCTGATTTTTATCTGAACCAAAACAAAAAATAAAAAATAGCGTATTTTCCGGCCTATAAGTCACACTTTTTTTACACTAATTTTCATGTCCTGCGACTTTTCGGGCGGAAAATACGGTATATATGGACCCCCATATTGACTCAAGCCCAGGGGCCCCCATCCTCCTAAATCTGGCCCTGGCCTAATCAATGAACCCCGGCAGGGTGCCTCTGTAGCGAACAGGCACAGAGGCGTCTGCAAGCAGGCCCCCTACCCCTCATGGAGACAGGTGAGGGGGGTCACGTGCTTCAGCCCCCGCTCCATTGTGAGCGACGGGGCGGCCAATACACTAACCAAGCAAACACGTGACATGTCCGTGCCTCAGGGAGACGCGCCGACAGAATCTAACGACGGGAGGGCCACGTCAGATGCCCACAGGCAACCACAGGCTTCACACATTCACAAAAGCAATTGTGTTCAGGCTGCTGTGTGTTTAAACAAATCAGAGCTGAATCAGATTCCTCTTTCTGTTATTCGAAGGGAACTGGGCTCTCTATCACCAAACAATTTAAAGTCTGCCAAGCACAAATAATCATCTCCACGTTCTCACGTTGCAGCTGTCCCTTTATTATTAATGAGTGACACGCAATGTCCAAGCAGTGATCCCACAGCACATGACCTTTCTCACTGTGCTGGTTCAGCTCTGCTCTTAAACAATATCCCCCCAACGGGTGAAACACAGACCCTGGCCGGTTTGTCTGGTTCCAACGCTCTGTTAAGGCCAAGGACCAGTAGACTGGACCCATCCAGGAAACAGATTGGGGTCAGAAGATCTGCTCGTTTACAAAACTCGCAGCTTCTCAGTTCCATGACCCAAAACAAGGAGAGAGAAAACAGACATTCTGCTCCTTTTCTGTCTAATAAAGATGACAGGTTGCATCTGCCCTCGATCACTCTCGATCAGAGCAGCCTGGTAGCACATCAACAAAAAGGCCTTCTCACAAACTTAGTTGACCTCCAAGGGGTCACGGCTTTTAGGGCCCCTGGAGGAGAACTGGATGCACCAACTGCTCTTCTTCAGGGTCAAACTATGTCACCAGGAGAAGTAACCTCGCCGCCTAGGCCGAGAACTGTTAAAATTTTCAGCTTGTTGGCAGAAAAGAACAAGCTGATGGCATCATTCCTGCCAGAAAATGTGGTAAAAACCATACAAAATGCTCGTGCTATGTCAACACAGTCTCTCTACGCACAGAAGTGGCATATTTTTGAAGCTTGGTGCACAGAAAGAAATATTATTTCTTACTCATGCGACCTGGCTCAGATTGTGATTTTCCTTCAGGACTTACTGGAAAAAGGTCGTTCTTTCTCAACGATTAAAGTTTTCCTATCAGCTATTTCAACCTGTCACGAAGGCTGGGGACACAGGACACCTGGTGCGTATCCAATCATAATAAGATTTATGAAGGGTGTGCTTAGGACAAAACCACCCAGCAGGATCCTGACCCCTGGTTGGGATCTTAGCCTGGTCTTGGGGGCTCTCCGTGATCCTCCATTTGAGCCACTGAGCGAGGTTAAGATAGACTTGTTATCTTATAAAACCAGTCTACTCTTGGCACTTTGCTTGGCGAAACGCGTGGGTGACCTCCATGCATTGTCTGTACATCCAATGTGTACCAGATTCGCCCCTGACGGGTCAAAGGTCACCCTAAGGCCTAATCCCGCATACATCCCCAAGGTCTTGACTTTGAACCATAGGAGTCTAGACTTTGATCTCTCCTCCTTCCCACCTGCTCCTGTCCTCACTCAGGAACAGGAAAGGCTGAAGGCTCTCTGCCCCGTGAGAGCTTTACACACTTACATGCAGAGAACAGCCGAATGGAGAAAAACAAATCAACTGTTCGTGTGCTTTGCAGCACCTGCTACCGGAAAGGCCCTATCAAAACAACGCCTTTCACATTGGGTGACTGAGGCCATTATACCACATTTTTCTGTTTAGGTGAAGATATAGAACAAATGTTGGAATTGATAAAGACAGAATTTGTCAAGATACAAACTTGGTTTAAATAAATTATCATTAAATCTAGAAAAAACTAATTACATGATATTCAGTAATAAAAAGAAAACTGTTGATGTTCCACTCAAAATTGAGGGTGTTGAGATTTGTAGAGTGAGTGAGGTGAAGTTTTTGGGTGTTATCATTGATGACAAACTGACATGGAAACAACACATAAATTCTGTAAGAATAAAAATAGCTAAATCGATTGCAGTACTGTACAAAGTCAGAGACCTATTGAATGATAAAGCTCTGTATTTGTTGTATAACACAATCATTGTTCCACACTTAATCTATTGTATTGATGTTTGGGGGAATGCGTGTAAAACAATCACAAAGCCTATTTTTGTATTACAGAAAAGAGCTGTAAGAATTATCACTAGAAAACATTACCGTCATCCATCAAGTACATTATTTTATCAACTGAAGTTATTGAAGTTCCATGATTTGGTAGACTATAATATTTTATCAGTTATGTATAGGGCTCAAAATAATGCATTACCTTTAAATATCCAAATGCATTTTGTTAAAAGACAAAGTTGTTATAATCTTAAGGGGACAGAGTTGTTTGTAAAACCACAATTCAGAACTAGTTTGAAGGGACGTTCTACCTCAATCCAGGGAATTAGATTATGGAATGGCTTGGAGAATGTAGTTAAAAATGCCAAGTCAATGGCCCTCATTCACGAAAATGTTCGTATTTTTATCCTAAATTTCTCCTACTTTTGTTCGTACGAAGCGTTCGTACGAACATGCCACGTCAGATTCAACAAAGTCTTCTATCCTGAGGAAACGTGTGTAAATGGGTTGCGTAAATATGATGACTCCCACCTGTTCTAAACAGCTGCGCGTGCACGCGGAAATGTCATTTACATAATCCCCACCCCTCAAAACACCATATAAGGCTACTTTCCTGCCTCAGACAGCAGGAAGTGTCCATTCATTCAAACTCAAGAAGTAAAAAGAAGAACTTTACGCGTTCGGAGTTCTGCTCTCAGTCGCGCACTGCTACCCCCCCCCGCAAGTGTCGGATGTGTTTTTGAACAGAAGCATTTTAAAGTGTCTCGAAACTACAGTTAACTTCATATTAATATAGTGCATGTTCTCCCGTGGGTCGTACAGTATCAGAAATCAAGAATAAATGGTTTGATCTGAAAATGGCTTCAAAAAAACATCTCGCCGCAGCACGGACAGGAGGTGGTGGCAGGAGGTGCGCAGCGTGCCAACATGACAGGAGGTGGTGGCAGGAGGTGCGCAGCGTGCCAACATGACAGGAGGTGGTGGCAGGAGGTGCGCAGCGTGCCAACATGACAGGAGGTGGTGGCAGGAGGTGCGCAGCATGCCAACATGACAGGAGGTGGTGGCAAGAGGTGCGCAGCGTGCCAACATGACAGGAGGTGGTGGCAAGAGGTGCGCAACGTGCCAACATGACAGGAGGTGGTGGCAAGAGGTGCGCAGCGTGCCAACATGACAGGAGGTGGTCGACATGAGTGGCGCGGCCGCGCGCGGGGGTGGGGGGCGTGGCGTGGCGCACGGTGGTCGACATGAGTGGCGCGGGGGGGGTTTGGAGCCGCTTCATTTAATTTAACAAATTTGTGTCGTTGCATTTAATTCTTTTTAAACTCAGAATACTTTCTGAGTAACAAAATATGAAGTTATTAGTGAAGGAAGTCCGTCTGGATAACAGCGGACCGACTCCTCGTAAATTTACGACAGGTCCGGACCACTCGTAAATTTTGTTCGTATCTGAAAAAAATCCTAGGATACGAAAACATTGTTGAATGCCACAAATGATCCTAAATCACTCGTACGCACAGTTTAAGAACAAATCTGTGCGTACGAACGGTGAATGAGGGCCATTGTTTACATTTAAAAAAATGATCAAAACAAATGTGTTAAAAAATATATATGAAATAGCGTAATGTGTATTGTATTAGTTAGAAAATTAGAAAGAGTTAGTCATTTTGTACTGTTGGTTGAAGATTATTATTGTTTAATCTGATTGTTGGAAAAAGTTGGTTGAAGATTATTATTGTTTACATGGCTGATTATTGTTGTTTAATCTGATTGTTGGAAGTAAGGGGCAGATATAATAAGATTTATTCTTCTTTCTGCTACCTTTCATTTTTTTACATTTTGTACACTATCATTTATGAGATTGTCTTGTATTGTTTCTTTTGTAAAAAAAAATGAACAAATTTAATAAACATAAACATAAACACCTGCCTGTTTGCTTCAGAGCCGCTGTTAAAATCTCTGCAGGTTCAAATAAAAGGTGCACCAGGGGCCTCATGTACAAAGACTTGCGTGGATTTCTTACTGAAACGTGACGTACGGTCAAATCCAGAAAACTGCGTACGCACAAAAAAATCCAGATGTATCAAACCGTGCGTACACCTGAATCCACGCACATTCCTTTTGTACATCACAATTAACGTGGAACTGAGCGCACGTGAGACACCTCCCCTGACACGCCTTCATTTACATATGTTAAACAGATGCAAATTACTTCCTGCATGTGTGAAGGACATGTTTGTTTGATCCCTGCGCGATCAGAAATGATTTCTAGATTCAGGAAAATAATGAATTTAATATAATATGAGTGAGGAAAAAAATCCTAAGTAAGAATAGTAATAAAATGTGTTTATCACGCAAAGAACGAGTGATTGTGTGTCGGTATTTGTGTGTGCGCGCACCCTGCTTTGGTGCGCAACCGGCTCATCCATTCATTCTGAGTGAAAATATTAACTTTGCGCACGAGTTTATTACCATAATTACTGTAAACACAGAGGAACTTAGATGTTTGGTAGAACATAGATCTTTGTTTATTTAATAGATGATATGAAGAAACGGGTCTGTGCGTCTCAGTGGAGAGTTTTCATGACATGACGTGATGTTGGAGTCTCCAAACGCTGCGCGCGCCGCAGCCTTGTGCGCAATCTGTTTGTCTGTGAAGCTTTTACTCTCCTACAAGTTATATATGGTGTACTTTCACGTGTCATTTTGGAGAAATCTACAATAAACGCAGATTATGAAACACCTCCAGCTGCCGTGTAACACCGGCGAGGGTGCGCGCGCGCTCCAAAGCGCGACCACTCAGCCTTTGGAATCATATAGATGAGACATTCCATTGGACATGAATCGGCTTTGTGTGGACTGGACTAGCCCTGATCGGCCTGCCAGCTCCCTCAGGAAAGCTCGGGAACAGTTTGATCGCTGCTTCTGCATGTGCACGCGTGATGCACGGCTCCTGTGTTGCTCCAGAGCGCAGCAGTGCCAAACTGAAAAATGATTATTTCTGAAAACGGCTGATAAGCCATATCCTAGATCAGAAAATTATATCTGTTTATAAATAAATGCTCTGCGTGTTACACTATTTATTATATCCTCCAGTAAGGCTGAATGAATCCGTTCCTGTTAAATTTATTTTTTGCACAACTTTGCGCGTCCTTTATTTAACTGCGTCATGTGGATGTAATACTTGTTAATCGTGTGTTTGGTGGGAATATTAATCATTTTCACATCATGAACAGTTAATAATAATAATAATAATAATAATAATGAATTCAATTTATAACGCACTTTTCATTAATGAAAATCTCAAAGTGCTACAAGGTGCAACAGAATTAAATGTCAATAAAACAATTAATAAAACAATTAAAATCAACAACAGTATCAGCTAAGATCAAAAGTAGAATCATGAGGAGGTAGAGTATGCTCGGTTGAAAAGAAAGGTCTTCAAGCCGCTCTTAAAGTCAACCACAGATTGTGGGGCTTCAGTTTCTCAGAATCACCTGTAAGTGTCGCCAAAGGCACAAAAACCACAGAAACGTGCGTACGATGGGGCTGGCGTGGAGGTGCGCACATATCCACGTTCAGTTCAGTTTTGATACATACGGAGTTTTGCGTGGATAGTGACGTACGCAAGGTTTCTGTGCGTACGCACGGTTGATACATGAGGCCCCAGGTCTTTCAGCTGAATCTCTCAGGGGCCACAATTGGACTGTCGATAGCTGAAAACGGTCCTTTCTGATTTTTTGACTGTTTTTATCTGACTTCATTCTAGAATCAAAAAATGTGTACCATAATAAAAGTTGAGCAGATTCTGGTCATCTTTTCTTAGGATTCATTAAAGGTCAAATGCAATTGGAATTTTTTCTTAACTTCCAGTATGGATTTAAACAAACACTATACACACTTAACATTGTAAAATATGTTTAGGAAATTTAATGTTCAAGGACACCACTTGAGAAAAATTTTTTAAAAGGAAAAGTAACAAATGAAAAATTTACAAAAATAAAAAATACTGCATCCAACTAATGATCAGTGTTGCCAGGTGAGAAATGTAGGATTATTGTACTAGAGACATAATATTATCGTATTTTGAGGGAAATTATTGTACACCCATCATAACCAAAATAACAAGTCTATTAATGCGCTATAGTCATTCTAGTGTTGAATAGTGTCTAACAAGCACTCACAACTTTGTGGCATCAGTACGGATGGGAACTAATGAGCCATAGATCTGTAACGAGCCGCCCCCACCCCCCTTCTTGTTTTGTTTTATGGTGATTGGCAGACCAACTGTAATGTGCATTACCGCCACCTACTGAGCTGGAGTGGGGACAGGAGATAAACAGGAAAAAATAATAATTCTGTAAAATTAATTTAATAACTCGACTAAATTCTCTATTAAGTTTGTATTTTTCAAGAAAATAATAATTTGATCTTTAACTTTACTGATATCACTACTAAAAACATCCCTCATTGTAAATTTAATATTCATTTATTTTTGGAAATGCATTCTTTCTGTTTCATACCCTGGACATTCCATAAAGACATGTTGAACCGTTTCAGGGAGATTGCTGGTGCACTTGTCACATAGTCCTGTTGCATACTTTCTAATTATTTTAAGAGATTTATTAAGGCCTGTGTGTCCTATTCTATTTTACCACTGGTACATTTTCATTTTTAAATCACTTCTTGGTCTGCTGCCTTCACACATCTCCTATGTCTCTGTGCGAGTGCAGCTACAGCGTGTGCTCTCAGGACATGATTACCTGCAGTGTACCCTCAGTGAGGACTGAACTTGGAAAAAGGGCCTTCTCCTACTCCGCTCCTGCTTCCTGGATTATCTTACAAAAAGATATGAAGCTCTCGAACTTGACCTCTAAATGGCTTTAAGAATCTCTTGGACTCCTGGCTAGAACCATTACAGACATGTTCCTACATTTGCCTTATAATCTAGCTGTTTTCCTACTTTGACTTTTTTTTAGTTAAATTTTTTTTAAGTATTCTGTATGCCTCTTATGATTGTCTATTGTTGTCGCTGTTGTCATTTTTTATTGAAAACAGATCTCTCTTGTAAATGAGTCTTCGAGGCTCAATGGGATTAACCTGTCTAAATAAAGGTTGAATGAATTGCGAGTAATTAGAATTAGAAGTTCTACTGTTCAAAATATTTCTGTGATAATTCAATCATATTTCCAATCATTTACAACAAGCTGTTTTGTTTAATACCACTGTGAATCAATGTTGAAAGTTTATTATCAAATTTCATACGTGATGATGTAAAAGCTTTTGTCTTATTTTGCTGTATTTATTTATTTTATTTTACTTTTGATTGCAATAAAGCTTATGATTGGGGAATAGTTTGCATCCTGGTAATAATAAAATAATAAAACTATTACAAAACCTATTGTTATTTTACAGAAAAGAGCTGTAAGGAATCTAAAAAATCTAAGTCTGGTCCTCTGGAATGTCCAGAGGACCAGACTTAGCTTTTTTAGATTTTTCTACCTGGATTATTGAGCATGCATCAGCTGTAAGGATTATTACAAGAAAACGAAAGGATTGCAAAATGCATGTGTAGTGGGTATGACCGTGTCCACTCTGATACACCTTTGTTCTTCTGAACTGTTCCAGTGATGACCTTCGCTGAACCTTTCAGTAACCAGACTTTTAACACAATTTATTCCATTAGTTGTAATCTGAGAACATAGTCACCAAAAGAGACTATTTCTATCTTTGATTTTATTCTAATATAATCAAAAGAATAACTTTTGTCATTTTCATGATATATGTTATATGCTTTTATTCTTTAAATGTGAAACATTATTGTGTCACTCCTGCTGTGTGAAAGTTGAAGTCCCGGGTCACAGAGGCCCGGCCGTTTTGTTTAGAAATGAAGAAGACAGTTAATCCGTTGTTTTCATGAGAACGGCTCCAACACCCTCTAAACAATTTCTCTCTGCTCTGACTCTCACCTTGAACCCTGATAACGTTAAAGTGAAGTCTTTGACGTGTCTCTAACTCTGCTCGCTGGTCCACGGACCAATGAGGAAACCGTGTTCTAATCTCAACATTTTGAGTAAAAGCGTTTGCTTCCGTGAACGCTTCAGAGTTTGAATGGACAGAGACCTGGAAGCTCTCTGCCTTGTCAACTGATTTAAGTTTGGTCAAGAGCAAAAGACCAACTTATCAGTGGAACTGATGGACGTCTCCATCCAGTTCACCGAGCAAAAGCTCTCTATGACTTTCTTGAGGAAAGCTTTATTTTGAAACTAACCCAGAAGCTGCTACTATCTTTGACGAAGAAGGCAGGCGTCACGACACGTGAATCCATGAACACACCGAGGTACACCGGACTTCATAGGCCCTAGAACCTGTGAGGCTCAGACTGCTCCTGCAACTACCCGAGACTGAACGTCAACAGGTACAGAGTTGCGGATGTTTCTTGGATCGTGCTGTGAAGTCGAGCTGGTTCTCATACGGAGGAGTGTCATTTCTGGTTAAACTCAAGATAAATAACTTCCTCTCTTAACCTCTCCAACCTCTCCCTATTCCTCTTAAATCTCTCCTTATTTTATTCTATTTTATGCTTTATGCTTTTATTCTATTTTATGCTTATGTCTATTATTATATGTTTCAGTGTTTCAATGTTTAGATGTTTACTGTTGCACCGAGGGACTGAGAGAGACGCAATTTCGGTCCTGTGTATGTCCTGTACAGTACATATTGCAGATCTGACAATAAAGTTGACTTTGACTTTTGACTTTGACTTATTTCAATCTGGTAACTATATTTAAGCTAAGAGCCACAGACTAAGTATAATGACAACCTGTATTTATGCATGTTGTGTTGCAATTTAAATGTGCTGACGTGTTAAATTGCAAGAAAGTGAGAATCTATCAATCAAGTGTAATGGTGTTAATTTAGTTGATTTATTTTAAATAAATGGTAGTGTCTTTGGCATACCAAACTAAGTTAACGTTTCCATTGTCACTTAATGGCTTTATTTATTTATCCATCATAAAGATCACAGAAATATTGGGTAAACTGAAAAAGAAAAGAATCCGTGAAATTACTATTCAATCTGAATAAGTAAATTAATTAAGGTAAAGAGGTCAGCTTAATACTGACCCTCCCTAAAATCCTTTACACATGTAAAAAAAAAAAAAAGAACTATCTGTATGTTTTCTGAAAATTAGAACATTAGAGACAGAAGAAAAATACCAGAAATACAAAAACAAATTAGTAGGGTTTATAAGAAAACAAAAGAGGGAATGTTATAATGATTTACTACATAAGAGTAATGGTAATATGAAAGCAACATGGAGAGTAATGAATGGTGTTCTGAATAAACACAAGGCAAAAACGGTTATCTAAAAATTTTGTGGAGAACATGAGGAAATCCATGACGAAAAAGAAATTGTAAATGGCTTTAATGATTATTTTGTCAATGTTGGAACTAGCCTTGCAGCTAAAATACCTAAAATGGATGGAGATGTGAACTCTTTAATTAATGGTTATGTGAATAGTTTTTTCTAAAAGGAACAGATACAGAAGAAATAAGGAATCTAGTAAAAAAAATCCGACAATAGATCTAAAGACTGGGCAGACATGGATATGATGTTTGTGAAAGATATGAGTCATGTTATTGTGCCTTTTACATATACAGTACAGTATATGTAATTTGTCTTTTTCAACAGGAACATTCCCAGACAGAATGAAAGTAGCTAAGGTAGTTCCACTCTTTAAAAATGGTGATAAATGTGCATTTGATAATTACAGACCAAATTCCTTGTTGCCACAGTTCTCAAAAATTTTAGAAAAATTATTTGTTACCAGATTGGACAAATTTGTTGATGGGCAAGATATTTTAAGTGATAGTCAGTATGGGTTTAGAGCAAAGAATTCTACATCTATGGCTCTCATGGAGTTTATGGAACAAATAACTACAGCTGTTGATAAAAAAAACAATATGGTGTAAGTATATTTGTTGATTTAAAAAAGGCTTTCGATACAATAGATCACACCATTCTCCTTGATAAATTGAATGTCTATGGCATTAGAGGACCAGTGCTGCAGTGGGTACATAGTTATTTGAAAGATAGGAAGCAGTTTGTACAAATAGATGATGTAAGATCTGACTTTTGTAATATCACATGCGGAGTTCCACAAGGCTCTGTACTTGGAACTAAGTTGTTTATTTTATATGTCAATGATTTGGTTAATGTGTCGGGACTCCTCAGATGTATCCTCTTTGCGGATGATACTACTTCCTTTTGTTTGGGTGAGGATATGAAACAGGTGTGGAATTGATGAAGAAGGAGTTTGTCAAAATACAGACCTGGTTTAAACTAAATAAATTATTAAATCTAGAAAAAACGTATTACCGGTATATGAAATTTGGTAATAAAAAGAAAACTGCAGATGTTTCATTTACAATTGAGGGTGGTGAGATCTATAGAGTGAGTGAGGTCAAGTTCTTGGGTGTTGTCATTGATGACAAACTAACTTGGAAAAAACATATAGATTCTGTAAAAATGAAAATATCTAAATCCATTGCTGTATATATAAAGTCAAGGACCTATTGAATGACAAAGTGTTGTATTTGTTGTATAACACAATCATTGTTCCACATTTAATTTATTGTATTGATGTTTGGGGAAAAGCATGTAAAACTATTACAAAACCTATTTTTATTTTACAGAAAAGAGCCGTAAGGATTATTGCAAGAAAACATTACTGTCATCCATCTAGTATATTATTTTTTCAAATGAAATTACTGAAGTTCCATGATTTAGTAGATTACCATATTTTAATGGTGCTGTATAATGCTCATAACAATGCACTACCCTTAAATATTCAGACACATTTCGTTAAAAGATCAAGCTGTTAGAATATAAAGGGAACTGATGTATTTGTAAAGACACAATATAGAACCAGTTTGAAGGGACGGTCTACCTCAGTCCAGGAAGTTGGATTGTGGAATGACTTGGAGTGGGATGTGAAAAAAGCTATGTCAATGTTTGTGTTTAAAAAATGATCAAAAATGAATTGTTGAAGAAATATGTATGAAGTAGTTTAATGTGTAATTTGTTGAAATATGAAATTTGAGATGAGTTATTCATTTTTTATTACTTATAGATAATTATTGTTTGAATTGATTGTTTTGAAAAGGGGCAAATGATAAGATATTTTCTTCTTTCTGCTGCCTTTCATTTTATATTTTCTTTTTTATAAGATACATGTGTTTGTTATGTACAGGTAGTCCCCGACTTACGGGGTTGTTCGTAACTTGAAAATGACGTAAGTTGGATCACATAGCCTACAATTAAAAAAAAATAATAATTAAATAAACGTACAGTACTATACAGTTACCAAGCATTTAGCCTATCCTAACACGGTTTTTAAAGATGAAGGAGTGAGTTGAATTGTCTCCCTTTCACATAAAGGGAGCTAGCTCCATTTATGTTAATGGAGCCTGCTAGGGAGGAGGGAGACAATTCAACTCACTCCTTAACTGTGTTAGGATAGGCTAAGTGCTTGGTAACTGTGCAGTACTGTACATTTATTTATTTATTTAAAAAAAAAATTATAATGTACAGTACTGTACAGTTACCAAGCACTTAGCCTATCTTAACACAGTTTTTAAAGATGAAGGGGTGAGTTGAATTGTCTCCCTGCTAGGGAATGGAGCCTGCTAGGAAGGAGGGAGACAGTTCAACTCACTCCTTAACTGTGTTAGGATAGGCTAAGTGTTTGGTAACTGTACAGTACTGTACATTTATTTATTTTATTTTATTTTTAAAATGAATGAGATGCGTGACATAAGTCCGACACGTCGTAAGTCGAGGACTACCTGCATTTTTATAAAATGAATAAATAAAAAATAAATACAAAAATTTGAGTGGAATGCACTGATTTATTTTCCATAGAACAAAACATCTTCATTTTAATTTGAGACCTAATTTTGAGGATCTTACATCAATTTTCATCAAATTGCTGGTGTCCTGCTACAAGTCCAAATTCTTAGTTTACATGTGTTCAAATGTTCCATAAATCAACCAGAAATTGACCTTTAGATGACAGTTGAACAAACATTTAGTGGCCACCATCATTATTAGTGTTTTTACATCAAGAATCAATTTAGATTCAATTCTGTAAGACCAATGACATTTCATTGTTTCACTTCAATTAGTTTTTGCTGTCAAACCATTAAGAGGGAGGAGTGGGATCTCTCCAAAACTTTTGAACTTCCATGTTTCCCTGAAAACGGTCTTCAGAGGGATGGTGAAACCCTGACGACTCTCAGGTTCCAGCAGATGCTTCTTCCATTGTTAGGCAGGATTCACAGGTTTCAGGTTTTCCAGCTCACACTTTTTATTCTTTGTATGTACATCTACAAATGAATGTACATCTACAAATGATCAAGTTTCTGAGTCAACCCAGTTCAAGATGGCCACCACAGCCACCTGACCTTAGAAACAAAAAGTCCATAATTCATGAGAAAAGGCCTCATCAACAACCCTATTCTTTTCCTCCATAAAATAAGTTGTATTCTGATGTGTTTTTGTCTTTTAAAAACAGTTTTTCTATTATCTGCTTTCTTTGCATGAATTCTGAAAATGTACTTTTGAAGTTTTATTATAGATTAGACACTGATCACTGCAACCAGCTGCAGCTAGTAGAGTTCAAATGTTCAAAAGTTAGTTTCTAATTCATCAACTAGTTGAAGTCATAATTATTCAAGCAGCTAAAAAGTCTTGAAATCATTGGAAGTCATTAATTATTGACTGACTTCAGGTTAGTTTAGATCATTAGTTAGACCCAATATATTTTCCTTATAATAATAATATTCTATATATTTTTGATGAAAATCAAATGGATCAAAGTGATAAAAGGAGTGAAATCCATCCAGATCCAGTGAAAATCTATTAAAAGAAGAGATCAAAGGCATGGTCTGATAAACAATCAGACACAGCAGGAAGGAAGGAAGGAAGGAAGGAAGGAAGGAAGGAAGGAAGGAAGGAAGGAAGGAAGGAAGGAAGGAAGGAAGGAAGGAAGGAAGGAAGGAAGGAA
>JBBPBX010078223.1:0-13784 GCA_038048925.1 Garcialebias charrua | reverse complement strand
GGTTCCAACACTTCAAAAAGAGACACAATTTTCACAACCTCAAGATACAGGGTGAGCTTTTAATTTCTCATTTAAATTTTTTAATAGATAGTCCACGACTTACGAATTATTATTATTATTATTATTTTTTTCCTTTTATGACAGTGTTACAACAGCTTAACCGTGTCATGTTTGTGTGCATTTAAACAGATGAGGCCGCCGGGGCTGACCACAAGGCAGCTGAGGCCTTCCCTGAAACATTGGCTGCGATCATCAGGGACGGCGGGTACATTGCCCAGCAGGTGTTCAACGTCGATGAGACAGGGCTGTTCTGGAAGCGTTTGCCAGACCGGACCTATATCAGCAGGGCCGAACGAACAGCACCAGCTCACAACGTTTGCAAGGAGCGTTTTACCTTGCTGTTGGGGGGCAATACTTCTGGGGATTTCAAACTCAAGCCATTGTTGGTGTACCAATTTGAAAACCCCAGAGCCTTCAAAAAGCTTGATAAAAATGCTTGCCAGTCTATAGGAACTCAAATAAAAAGGCCTGGGTGACGCTAGCTGTGTTTACAACTTGGTTCACCAACAACTTTGTGCCAGATGTCTGGTGTTTTTGCAACTCCAAAAAGATTGACTTTAAAGTCCTGCTGGTGTTGGACAACGCTCCAGGGCACCCCCCTGATCTCACCGACTTGCACCCTAATGTGAAGGTGGTGTACCTACCGCCGAACACCATGTCCCTGATCCAGCCAATGGACCAAGGGGTGATTAGTACGTTTAAGGCGTACTACCTTCAGAGGGTCATCGGTGACGCTTTGGAGGCAACCGATAAGTCTGACACCCTCACCCTCAAAGACTTCTAGAGACAGTACAACATCCACGATGCTGTGCTGAACAATGGCAACTCCTGGGAACGTGTGACTCCAAAGAACTTGTGCGGGGTGTAGAAGAAGCTCTGTCGACAGCTGGTTCAGGAGGTACACGATTCCCAGGAAGTGGACCGTGTAATCAAGGACGTTGTGAGGATAGGCAGGTCACTGGAGCTTGAAATGGACCAGGACGATATCCAACAGCTTTAGGGTTGTCCTAAATGACGTTACGTGTTACCAGCAGATTCTGGATGACAAAAAGCAGGAGCAGGTGCAGAGCAACATGCTCAAATTTGTGACAAAGGTCCCAGCACCGTCTCCAGGATCTGCTGGTGCACTAGCTGAAAGGCCATCCAGTCCTCCTGTAGCAAGCCAGGAGGAGGCCATGGACAGCTCACCCTCTCCCGAGTAAAATACTTCTCCCTCCCCCGCTCCCTCCCTCCAGTTACAGTACTGTAATGAAATGTTATTTTTATTTTTATGAGTTGTGTCATGTTACACACATTAATTTAATCTGTTAATCAAATTGTATCTGCTTATGTTCACAGCCTGCTGCTCCTCCTCCTCCTCCCCCTCCTCCTCTCAACCAGCTCCACCAGCTCCACCATCCCATCACTGACCTGCCCACCTTCACATACCAGCACAGCATCGTCGGAAAGGTACGGCAAAGACATGTAAATTTTTTTTACATTCTTTGTTGTTTTATGCTACATCTACTGTAATCATCACCTTGCTCTCAACAGCCTCCAAAGCGTCACGTCCCCCCTGGTCCATCCACACATGTGTACCACACCACACAGGTAAGGAGAAGTTGTTCTTGTGTATGTTTTCATTTCTGCAGATGTTGACGTCTGTGTGTGGGTTTAAACAGAACCAACCTGCTGCTTTCTCCTCATGGTCCAGCCTCCTGTATCTCCTCCATCTCCACAACTCTTCACCACACCACACAGGTAAGGAGAAGTTGTTCTTGTCTGTGTTTTCATTTCTGCAGATGTTGACGTCTGTGTGTGGATTTCAACAGAACCACCTGCTTTTCTTGCCTCATGGACCAGCCTACTGTACCTCATCCAGCTCCACAAATGCACCACACAGGTAAGGAGTAGTTGTTCTTGTCTGTGTTTTCTTATCTGTAGATGTTGACGTCTGTGTGTGGGTTTCAACAGAACCACCTGCTGCTCTTGTCTCTCTGTCCTGCCTCTGTTGTCTTTTCTCCTGCCTGCTGCCCTAGCTTGTCTCCTGTGTCACCTGTTTATGAACATCAGCAGTGAGTAGAAGTTGTTCTCTGTCTGTTTTTCATGTTTTCTTTGCAGGTCATTGTCCAGCTGTATCTGCACATGTTCATGTTTTGTTAATTTCTAGACAGATCACCTTGTGCACTTTCCTCATGGATGGACGTCTGTCCACTCTGTCCTGCCTGGATGGATGTGTGTCCTCTCTGTCCTGCCTCTGTCATCCTGCCTCCTGCCTGCTGCCTCTATCCATCACCTATGTGTCAACACCTTCTGCCTCAATGACTGCTGCCAAAAAAAACACACCTGATCTGATGGACAGACCTGCTCACATCAGGACCACACACCTGAACTCACACCTGGACTAAAATCCTCCCGTTATTCATTGTTGAGCAATGGCTAAGCAGTTCCATCTGATCCTTGTTTGAACTTGAGAAAAACATCATACAGACTGTCTACCTACACTTCAATCAAAGTAAGGGAATTGCTTTTCTTTTTTTGCTGCTTTTAGCTTTTTTAGAGTTCATGGACTTGTTTTTCATTTGGTGCTGATTGATGTCAATAGCTGCTGCGCTTTGAGAAGTGTTCATGATTGACATCATTTGCTGATGATGGATGGATGGATGGGAATTGCTACTGATTTGCTGCTGCTTGATGTCAATAGCTGCTGCTCTTTCAGAAGTGTTCATGGTTGACATCATTTGCTGATGATGGATGGATGTGAATTGCTGCTGATTTGCTGCTGTTTGATGTCAATAGCTGCTGCTCTTTTCAGAAGTGTTCATGGTTGACATCATTTGCTGATTATGGTTGAGAACTGTTTAGGAAGAGATTTGTATTTTGTATGCATTTTTTGTGCTGAAAAATACATTACTGTACCTTTTAAAAGTATTTGGACTGGGTCCTCATGTACAAAGACTTGCGTGGACTTCTTACTGAAAAGTGATGTACGGTCAAATTCAGAAAACGGCATACGCACAAAAAAATCCAGATGTATCAAACTGTGCGTACGCCGGAATCCATGCACATTGCTTTTGTACATCACAATCAACGTGGAATTGAGCGCACATGAGAGAGTGGCCGACTCCGCCTTTGACACGCCTCCATATAAATATGCAAATTCATTTAAATATGCCTTGCACCAGAGGAATGTCGTCTTGTCCCATCATGCATCACGTTTTTCAACTGCTAAAACAGCTAAAAATAACCAAAAAACAAGAATTGAAGCTGTGCAAGACTATTCAGTCTTTCTGTTTTTTATATCTTTTGCAGGTTATTTTGTTATTTATTTTTATTTTTTTGAAAATTTATTCATTTCATTTAAAAACATGACAATTATACATACAATACAATAACAAAAAGTAAATTAAATAAAATGAAAGGTGGCAGAAGAAGAACTAGTCTTATGAAAACTGCCCCTTTTTACTCAATTCTAATGTAAATCAAATTATATATATAAAATTTTATTTCAAAAAGAAAATAACAATCTAGCTAAATTAAAAACATAAAAACTCAAACATCTTAATCAAATCAGACAACAACTTAAGTAGATATATGTATTAACAATTCCCATATTCTTCCAAGAAACTCGTCTTTATTAGTCTCTTAAATGTATACAGTGATCTGGCATTCTTAACAGTATCTTCCAAACCATTCCACAATCCTATTCTCTGAATTATTGTGACAATCCACGCACATTCCTTTTGTACATCACAATTAACGTGGAACTAAGCGCAGGTGAGACACCTCCCCTGACACGCCTTCATTTACATATGTTAAACAGATGCAAATTACTTCCTGCATGTGTGAAGGACATGTTTGTTTGATCCCTGCGCGATCAGAAATGATTTCTAGATTCAGGAAAATAATGAATTTAATATAATATGAGTGAGGAAAAAAATCCTAAGTAAGAATAGTAATAAAATGTGTTTATCACGCAAAGAACGAGTGATTGTGTGTCGGTATTTGTGTGTGCGCGCACGCTGCTTTGGTGCGCAACTGGCTCATCCATCCATTCTGAGTGAAAATATTAACTTTGCGCACGAGTTTATTACCATAATTACTGTAAACACAGAGGAACTTAGATGTTTGGTAGAACATAGATCTTTGTTTATTTAATAGATGATATGAAGAAACGAGTCTCTGCGCCTCAGTGGAGAGTTTTCATGACATGACGTGATGTTGGAGTCTCCACAAACGCTGCGCGCGCCGCAGCCTTTGTGCGCAATCTGTTTGTCTGTGAAGCTTTTACTCTCCTACTTACAGCATTTTCACAAGTTGTAAAGTGTACTTCCACATGTCATTTTGGAGAAATCTACAATAAACACCAGTTATGAAACACCTCCACTGCCGGCGAGGGTGTGCGCGCTCCAAAGCGCGACCATAACTCCATTGGATATGATCCGGCTTTGTGTGGACTGGACAGCCCCGATCGGTCTGCCAGCTCCCTCTGGAAAGCTCCTGTGGAACCCCAGTTTGATCGCTGCTTCTGCACGTGCACGCGTGATGCACGGTTCCTGTGTTGCGCTCCAGAGCGCAGCAGTGCCAAACTGAAAAAGGATTATTCCTGAAAACGGCTGATAAGCCATATCATAGATCAGAATATTCTATCTGTTTATAAATAAATGCTTTGCGTGTTACACTATTTATTATATCTTCCAATAAGGCTGAATCCGTTCCTGTTAAATATATTTTTGGCACAACTTTGTGCGTCCTTCATTTAACTGTGTCCATTTGGATGTAATAATTGTTAATCATGTGTATCTGGTGTGAACAATAAACATTTTCACATCATGAACAGTTTTTCAGAATCACCTCTAAGTGTCGCCAAAGGAACCAAAACCACAGAAACGTGCATTCGCTAGCCCTGGAGTTGGCATGGGGCTGCGCACATTTCCACGTTCAGTTCTGTTTTGATACATACAAAGTTTTGCGTGGAAAATGGCGTATGCAAGGTTTTTGTGCGTACGCACTGTTGATACATGAGGCCCCAGCTCTTTATGAAAAAACTAACTGATGTTGTCAACAAGCCCTGGACCAGATTAAAGCCCTGCCCTGATGATGAAGAGTGAGAGATTCAACCGTTCAAGAGGTATTGTTCTTTTATTATTATTAAAATAATCTTTTTTTAATCATAATCTTATTAACTTGTTTTTTTTTTTACCTCTTTTGTTTTTTATTTCCAGTCTGTGACAGAGGTAGCTGCTCTCTACTTCCACTTCAGGGAAATCCACCTGCAGCTAAGAAGTGTGTGATGACTGAACTGAACTCTGAACTTTTCCAGGACCTGTCCTGGAGGAACAGGTCCAAGAAGAAGTTGTGAGTACAGTAATGAGGACAAATACTGCCACACTGCTGCTACTGGACAAAAACTTGATTAGTTAGATTGTAAACAGTCTGTTGCTGCTTATTGTTCTGGTTCTGACTGTTATTGTATTTATTAAGATTTTTATTATTGTTCATATAGTTTATTTATTGTAGAGTGCTGTTTATTTAAAAAATCATCCAAATGGGTCACTTTTATTTATTACTACAATACAATACAAATGTATTTTTTGGCATATTTTCAAAATATACATTTTGTAGGTCTTTATGTTGTCTTTTTTTTGTACCGACAATTAACCGAACCGAACCCTCCTTGTAATTGAACCGAACTGAAATGTGATTTTGTTATGATCCAGTGTGGTGTGGGAGAGGGTGAGTCCATTGGTGCAGATGGACACTCAGAGACACGAGGAAAAAGTCAAAAATACTTTAACAAAAACTCAAAAGCTCAACTGTGGCTTAATACAAAAACTTCAACACGAGGAGTTGTACTCACAAAAACCAAGGAGCTGCAAAGAACACGACACACCAGGGTAGGAAGATGAATGGCCCGACAAAGACATGCACACAAATGCAAACTTATATACACAGACTAATTACCTAAATCATACACACCTGAGACAGACAACATGCAAGACAAGGAGACGACCACCAGAGGGAGCCACATCCTTACAGTACCTCCCCCTCAAAGACGCCCCCAGGCGTCCCCAAGGAACACCCCCAACAACCAGGGCGGGCACGAAGGAGAACACAGGGACAGGGGAACAGGACAAGGGACAAAAAGCTAAACACAAAGCAAAAACATACAAAAACCAGACTTAAACAAAGTACCAAACCCAGAAAACTAACAAGCGTCAAAATGTAGAAACGTCAACGGACGTAGTGACGTCATCGGACATTGGACGTAGTGACGTCATCGGACGTGGAGACGTCATCGATGTGGGGACCCTCCATCGATACGGAGGCGTCGGAAGAGCGAGGACCCTCTGCAGCAGTGATGTCACCGGCGCGAGGACCCTCCGAAGACAGTAGAGGCGTCACCTGGCGCGGGAAACCCCTGCAGACGTCGAGGCTTCAGCGGCGTGAGGACCCTCCGAAGAGAGTAGAGGCGTCGTCAGCGCGTGAACCCCCTGTAGACGCCGAGGCATCAGCGGCGCGAGCACCCACGAAGCAGAGGCGTCCCCAGCGCGGAGACCCTCCGAAGAACAGTAGAGGCGTCATCCTCGGCGCGGGGACCCCCTGGAAGGCGAAGAGGCGAACAGCGGCGCAGGACCTCTGCAGACGGCGAAACCTCAGCGGCGCACTCCGGCACCAGACGGCGAGGAAAAAACAGAACGGGCAGGTGAGAAAAATAAAGTCTGAACTGGGTGTGATCCATGTACTGATGAAACAGAGACTGCAGGAGGTGGAAAAACTACGGAGACTGCAGCAGGCATAAGAGCGGCCGCAGGAACTGCAGCTGCAGGGACCACGTTTGTGACGGCTGCTCCCTTCGAGCGGAAACCGTCACCTTCTGCCTCTGGAAGTTCCGCCCGCTGGACTCACTGTTTATGGTCGGGCCATTACTGTTATGATCCAGCGTGGTGTGGGAGAGGGTGAGTCCATTGGTGCAGACGGACACTCAGAGACACGAGGAAAAAGTCAAAAATACTTTAATAACAAAAACTCAAAAGCTCAACTGTGGCTTAATACAAAAACTTCAACACGAGGAGTTGTACTCACAAAAACCAAGGAGCTGCAAAGAACACGACACACCAGGGTAGGAAGATGAATGGCCCGACAAAGACATGCACACAAATGCAAACTTATATACACAGACTAATTACCTAAATCATACACACCTGAGACAGACAACATGCAAGACAAGGAGATGACCACCAGAGGGAGCCACATCCTTACAGATATAAGCCAGGAAATCAGCGAATTCACTTATGAAGTCCTTGGAACGAGGGGGGGGGGACGATAAACAATTGTGCACAGAACCGGAGGAGAATGTCCGAGTTCAAAAGCGCTCAGCTCAAAGCAGGAGCAAGGCACCGGGGTGGGCAAGTGTTTACAAAATTAGGTTTGAAGACAGTTACTAATCCAGCACCCCGTCGGCCTGATGGCCACCGGGCATTAAAACACAGACAGTCAGGAGTTAAAAGTTCCACTAAGGCGCTTGAATCACCCAAAGGCAACCAGGATTCCGTGAGAAAAAGAAAATTTTGTTGATTGTCTTAAAAAAAGTCATTTAAGATAAAAGTCTTGTTGGCAACAGACCATACCATACCATACCAGCTTTATTCATAGAGCACTTTAAACACCCCCAGGACCAAAGTGCTGTATACACAACAAAACAACCATACAGTCATGTAATAAAAATGATTAAAATGATTAAAAGTCACATAATAAAGTTGAGCAATCATACAATTAGATAACACAAGTGATTAAAATGATTAAAAGTCAACATCCCATAAAATAATTTTAAAATGAATCCTGGAATGTGCAGGCAGCCAGTGCAGGGAGGCTAAAACAGAAGAAATGTGGTCAAACTTTCGTGTGCCAGTTAAAAGTCGTGCAGCAACGTTCTGTACCCTCTGAAGCTGAGAGATACAAGAAACACTGATTCCTATATAGAGTGCGTTACAGTAGTCCAGCCGAGTGGTCACAAAGGCGTGAACTACTGTTTCAAAATGTTGCTTAGAAAGAATTGGCTTCACCTTAGCCAGCTGCCTCAGATGGAAAAAACTAGTTTTAACAACTGCTCTGATGTGGTTTTCTAATTTTAGTCCAGCATCGACTTTGACCCCCAAGTTTGTAACAATAGGTCTGATATACTGGGCCAAGGAACCAACATTGACATTAAGAGTCTCAGTGGAGCTTCGAAAAACCATCACCTCAGTCTTTCCCTCATTAAACTTTAAAGTCCATGACCCACCATGTTTTCAAATTGCATCGCCATTAATATTTAATAGTGAATTAAATTATGATACAGGAGCGTTTATTGATATTGTATAGAAATAACGCTAAATGTGTTATTTCATGATTTTTAGCATATTTTAACAGCAACGCTCCAGAAAAGTCTGTCCCTCTCCATATATGGGCATTGACGTCACTCAAGTATCCACCTTAAATTCCGACAGAGTTAGAACAAGTACCATGGATCAACTAGTAGCTTTCTTATTCCTGACCAGAGTAGTTACGAAATAAAAACTAAGAAAATGCCGAACCGATGTGTTGCCCAGCATTTGGATTTAAGGGGAAGAGTGGTACGAGACTGAAGGAAGAATGTGCCTCTCGCTGGAAACTGGACTCATCTCCCTCCGAGGACCGAGCAGCGAAGAAGGCCCGCACCTTGACAGTTGTAAGAAAACGGGAGGTTTTGCGGGTAAGACTTTGCTCAATTTAATTTTTGACATCAGAACAGAATGAATAATAGAGCAGGCTTTTAAATGTACCATAGTTTGGTAATATTCACGCCACTTTTTCATGAAAATGTGTGTTGCTAGCCTGTGGCTGGTTAGCATAATGCTAATGCTATGCTAGTTAGCATAATATGTGTCTCAGCTGTGTGTCGGGGTCTGAGGTCTGTATGTGCGCGGCAGCAGCTGCAATGACTGTCGGTTCTCATGTATGAGTGTGCGGGTCGAGCTCAGTGTATAAAAATGACTGGTTATGACTGCGTGGCAAAGTCGGAGCGTAAGATCCATTGCAGTGCCTTCTGAGGGGGATCCTTTTTTTGCGTCACTCCGGAGTTCGGCAATCTTCGGAGGAGTTTCCGGATGCTTCCGGAAACTCCGTTGTTGTTGTTTTGTTTTTTTACACTCGCATGGCCCAAATGCAAAAATGAAAATAGATATCATATTCTACAACAGTAATTGTCCAATATGATGAATTGTTACTGTCACGGTGGGTATTGTCCTTTAAGAAGTTCACAGCCATCCAGGCTTTGATGTCCTCCAGACATGAAAACAGAGGGGCCAGAGAGTTGGAGTCCTTTTTCTGTAGCGGGACATAAATCTGTGTATCATCCGTATAACAATGAAAGGAGATCCCATATTTTCTAAGAATAGAGCCAAGAGGGAGTAGGTACAACGTGAAGAGGAGGGGGCCTACGACTGAGCCCTGAGGAACCCCACACAAGAGAGAAGCAGAGGAGGACACATGGTCACAGAAAGTACGCTCCGCTAAGTAGGACCTAAACCAGTCCAGTGTTACACCGCTGACCCCCCCCTGCTTCAAACAACAAAGCAAGATGTCATGGTCCACGGTGTCAAAAGCAGATGATAAATCTAAAAGCAGTAGGACAACACAGTCACCAGAGTCCGTTGCTAAAAATATGTCGTTAAAAACCTTTAAAAGAGCAGATTACTGTGTAGAGCTTTAAAACCAGACTGTAAAACCTTGAGAACGGTCTGTTCTTCCAAACATGCTGATAGTTGGTTGTACACAACCTTCTCGAGAATTTTTGAAAGAAATGGCAGTTTGGAGATTGGCCTGTAGTTAGCAAGAACAGAGGGGTCAAGAGTGGGTTTCTTAATGAGAGGCTGGACAGCTGCATGTTTAAAATGTTCAGGGACCCCACCAGAGGCCAGACTGCTGTTCAGAAGAGCAAGGACTGAAGGACCTTCAGTGAGGAAAACCTCTTTGAATAAACGAGGAGGAACAGCATCACTTGGTGATCCTGTTGGCTTCAAGTGACTGACCACCTCCTGCAGAGACGACAGAGTCACAGGTTCAAAGCTGTCAAAAACAGCCGAGCAAGGCACAGAGACTGAGGGGTCATTTTTGATTTGATTTTGATCAATCAAAAATGACCCCTCAGTCTCTGTGCCCTGCTCGGCTGTTTTTTGTCATGAGCAGAAGGTGAGATCTGGGCCCTGGTGGAATTGACTTTCTCAACAAAGAGGTTTAGAAAGTTTTCACATGCAGCACGTGAAGGTTCAATACAGTTTGTTTGTGGTGCATTGAGAACAGAACCAATTACTTTAAACAAAACATGAGGACAGAACATGCTCAAAGACTTCCGGTTCCGGTTCTGTGAGGTGCGGACGTGGGGAATGAGCTGCTGCTGAAAAACTCTATACTTGTGCGTGAGTATTATGATAAAGCTTTGGTAAGTCCATATTTATTTAAACAAACTATATAACTAAATGTAAGATCATTTAAAAAGGTATTAAAAATTTGATAACCGATCTTTTCTCCCCCCATTATTTCCACAAACTGGACGTGGAAACGTCGGAGAGCCTTGAGTTGTTTATCGACGATTATTTTGAAAGGTTTGTCATGAGCGACCCTAATGTAACATCCGGTGCGGGTAGCGGTTCGGCTAACACGAGCGGTAGCGGTGGCGAGTCGAAGCCGAATGCTAAACGGTACCGAGAGGGAAGCTCAGATAGCGTTTCGGAACCTTCGGTGGATAATTCAGGCTTCGTGACGATTCTGGAGTCAATTGATAAAAAGTTGTCTAGCTTGGACGCCCGGCTGGCGTTAGTTGAGGAGCTACAGAAGGAAGTAATGGGGTTGAGACAATCACTGGAGTTCACCCAGGAACAGGTAGCATCTCTAGCTAATGAAAACATTGAGCTAAAGGTAACAGTTGGACAGCTTAAAGATCAGATGTTGCAACTTTCCGGGGATAATAAAAAATTTAAAGAGTCAGTATTAGATATCCAAGCCAGAAGTATGCGGGATAATGTTATTTTCTCTGGGATTCCGGAGGGGGCGGAGGAAAATCCGGAGGCCTTGGTTCGGGACTTCTTTCAAAAACAGCTAAAGTTGCCGAGTGAAACCATTAAAGCAATTACTTTTCATCGAGTTCACCGCCTCGGGGCTAAACGGCCTGGGAACACTAGACCGCGCCCGATAATAGCTAAATTCGAACATTATAAACAAAAGGAACAGGTTAAAAGCCGGGGTAGGGAACTACGTGGGACACATTTTAGTATGAACGATCAATATCCTGCAGAAATCCTGAGCAGAAGGAAAGTACTATTCCCGATAAGAAAGAAAAATATAAGCGAAGGAATAAGAGCTAACATCTCCGTGGATAAACTCTATATAAACGGTCAGCTGTTTAGAGATCCAGAAACTACTCCTTGGCTTTATTAGCCATATGATCAAGGTAAGAACTATATCGGTTACTAATATTGATTAATATTATTAAATATAGTATTTGTTAATATTACTTACCAGATATATTTAATTTTTTTTCAGCACAGCTCGGTGGTGGGACACACTCAGATAGTGGTGATACACAAGGTGGGATGACACTTGATGTGGTAAGAGGGTGTTTTTGTTGTTTTTTCTTATCTGAATTATGTTTCCATGTATATCATTTCTCTTTGTTTTCTTGTCTATATTTTTCTAACTCAACAATTATCAGCGCACAAGCACAAGGGTTCACACACGTCTTTGTATATCCATACAATTACTTTATGAATGAAAACTTCCCTGATTCATTTTCAAAAGAAACAGCAATTACTTTATTTAAAAATCATATATAGTTATTCATTAAGGAATATGTTTTTGTCTGGATCTATTGTTATCTTTTATATTTGTGATAGTGGGTGTGGTATAGATTTATTATCATTAGCACAAGTATGGGTTCTTTAGGGTTTGTCACATGGAACATTAATGGAGCCGGTAGCCAACATAAAAAATATAGGATTTTTAATCAGATTAAAAGATTAAAGGCAGATGTTGTATTACTCCAAGAAATTCATAAATTGGCCTCAACTGTAGATGAGCTAAAATCTTCAGAGTTTCCTAATGTATTCTCAGCCTGTTATAATTCTAGACAAAGAGGGGTAGCAATTTTAATACATAAAAATGTTAACTTCACAGTATTAGATCAGGTTATAGACCCACACGGTAGATATATAATATTAAAGTTATCAATATTTAGACAAAATTATTGTATAGTTAGCATATATGGGCCAAATGTAGACGACGCTTCTTTTTTTCATGACTTTTTTTCCACTCTATCAAAGCACATGGATTCCTCACTGGTAATGGGAGGTGATCTCAACTTTGGTTTCAATGACAAAATAGACAGACTGAATACAGTGGGAACTCAACGCAGTTGGCAATCTATAAATATAGTTAAACAGTATATGAATGATTATGGACTCTGCGATGCATGGCGTTCTTTTCACCCTGATAGCAAAGAATATTCTTTCTTTTCACATGTGCATCACTCATATTCTCGTATAGATTATTTTATAGTAAGCAATTCATTGCTGACCAACATTTCAGACACTAAGATACACACCATTGCTGTCAGCGATCATGCACCAGTTACTCTATATTTAGATTATAAAAAAGAAACTAGAAAAAATATAAATTGGAGATTCAATACATCACTGCTTCAAGAAGAAGAATTTTTGCAATATTTTAAAATAGAATGGGCATCATATTTAGAGTTGAATGATTTGCCAGGAACATCAGCATGTACACTTTGGGAGGCTGGGAAAACAGTTATGAGAGGTAAAATAATATCCTATTCAACAAATAAAAAGAAAAAAGAAAATAAACGTATTGAGGAATTAGAGAAATCCATTAAACTATTAGAAGGTCTACAAGAAGAGGAAACACAGCAAAAACTACGCAAAGTAAAATTAGAACTAAATGAAATTATTGATAAGAAAAATAAATTCTTGATACAAAGACTTAGATTAGATAATTTTGAATACGGTAATAAATCAGGGAGCTTTTTAGCTAATCAACTTAAATTAAACAAAGAAAAAACATATATATATGGTATTAAAGATAAAGATGGAAATATAATTCATGATGAGGGAAAAGTAAACAATGTTTTTAAAGATTTCTATAAAACTCTATACACTCCACAAATAAATCCATCTAATGAGGATATTAATGAATTCTTAGAGAAAGTAACACTCCCAAAACTAGATATTAGTCAATCATCAAAACTAGACTCACCATTAACTTCAGATGAGCTCCATGAAGCAATTAAAAGCATGCCTAATAAGAAATCGCCAGGTCCTGATGGATATCCAGTAGAATACTATAAAAAGTTCTGGGATATACTGGAACCGATATTTTATAGAGTGCTACTTGAGTCAGAAGAAAATGGCAGGCTACCAACACATATGAATTCAGCCAACATTAGTCTCTTATTAAAGCCAGGCAAAGACCCAGTATTACCTACGAGTTATCGTCCAATCTCTCTCATTAATGTTGATGTTAAAATAATTTGTAAAGTCTTATCTAAAAGACTAGAGAAGATAACTCCTGTTATTATACATCCAGACCAAACCGGATTCATAAAAGGAAGACACTCAGACACAAATACACGAAGATTATATAATGTAATAGAGTATTCGTATTTTAAAAATATTGAAACAGCTATTTTTTCTTTAGATGCTGAAAAAGCA
>JBBPBX010078221.1:5247-16674 GCA_038048925.1 Garcialebias charrua | reverse complement strand
ATGTTTGCTAGAACATAGATCTTCGTTTATTTAATAGATGATATGAAGAAACGAGTCTCTGCGTCTCAGTGGAGACTTTTCATGACATGACGTGATGTTGGAGTCTCCAAAGCGCGCGCTGCAGCCTTGTGCGCAATCTGTTTGTCTGTGAAGCTTTTACTCCCATACAAGTTATAAATGGTGTACTTTCACGTGTCATTTTGGAGACATCTACAATAAACACAGATAATGACACACCTCCACTGCCGTGTAACACCGGCGAGGGTGCACGCGCGCTCAAAGCGCGACCATAACTCAGCCTTTGGGATCATATGGATGAGACCATTCCATTGGACATGAATCGGCTTTGTGTGGACTGGACTGGCACAGCCCTGATCGACCTGCCAGCTCCCTCTAAGCTCCTGTGGAACCCCAGTTTCTGCACGTGCACGCGTGATGCGCGGCCCCTGTGTTGCGCCAGTGCGCAGCAGTGCCAAACTGAAAAATGATTATTTCTGAAAACGGCTGATAAGCCATATCCTAGATCAGAGAATTATATCTGTTTATAAATAAATGCTCTGCGTGTTACACTATCTATATCCTCCAGTAAGGCTGAATGTATCCGTTCCTGTTACATTTATTTTTTGCACAACTTTGCGCGTCCATGTGGATGTACTTGTTAATCGTGTGTTTGGTGGGAATATTAATCATTTTCACATCATGAACAGTTAATAGTAATAATAATAATAATAATAATAATAATAATAATAATAATAATAATAATAATAATAATGAATTCAATTTATAACGCACCTTTCATTAATGGAAATCTCAAAGTGCTACAAAGTGCAACAGAATTAAATGTCGATAAAACAAATAATAAAACAGTTAAAATCAACAACAGTATCAACTAAGATCAAAAGTAGAATCATGAGGAGGAAGAGTATGCTCGGTTAAAAAGAAAGGTCTTCAAGCCGCTCTTAAAGTCAACCACAGACTGTGGGGCTTCAGTTTCTCTGAATCACCTGTAAGTGTCGCCAAAGGAACAAGAACCACAGAAACGTGCGTACGCAAGCAGGGGAGCTGGCGTGGAAATGTACGTGGATGCGCAGATATTCACGTTCATTTCAGTTTTGATACATACGGGGTTTTGCGTGGAAAGTGACGTGCGCAATGTTTTTGTGCGCACGCACGGTTGATACATGAGGCCCCTGGTCTCTTTAAAGTGCGACTAAACCCCTGTGGATCGGTAACTCCTCCTTCCAAAATCTCCCTGAAAATGGGCGTGTCGAGAGACAAGGAGGGGTGGAGGTAGAGTTGTGCTTTTGTTCACGCCTCCACCTGCAACAACCTAAAACAAATTAAACCTCTAGCCAACAACATACACCAAGCAACAACAAAGAATAAACATGTAGATGTATTTATCTATTCCACCCATTCCATCCAAAACCAAAGGCCTAAAAAAATGAAAATGAAAAGAAAAATAAAACCGCTTGTCAGGAGTGAAATGCAGCACTTCCATATAAGGTATGCACTTCTCATCTCTGCAGGGGATTGGCTCTGCTTGAACCACCTTTGTGACATCAGAGTGTACAAGACACATCAGAGTGAACAGTCCTGACCAATATGAAAATTAAGGTGCAATAACCTCTGTTCAACCCAAAGGACTACCGTAAACACAGTTTTAGACCAAATATTGCCAAATATTGCCAATTTACACAGATATGCACAATTATGTGAAAATAAACACAGCCATAGTGCTAGATAATATTTTAAACACATTCTAGGGAGTTTATCAGCTAAAAAAAGTTAATTTTGGGTTTAGTCGCACTTTAATAGCGGACAATTTAAAACCTGACAAATTTATCAATCTATGTGAAGATTTGAGTTATTTGTCTTCAGTTGTGGGAAGCAGAAAATAGTTTGGGTGATGGAACAAGAAACAGCAGGATCTAATTTAGGACTGATGCTGTATGAGACTTACCATTCAGCCTGAACTTCAGGTGGAGGGAGGCGGGGGTCCAAGGGTGCAGCTTTGTTGCATCCTTCACAAAGTATTTCATCTTTTGGGAAAGTGAAAAGGCTCACTTGTTCACTGATGATACTAGAACACCCAAACGCAACACAACGTAACAGCATTTTTCAAGTAAAAACAAAAACAAACAAAAAACGCGATCTGCTGGCGAGCAGCTGACACACGCGCACTGACAAGCCCAGGGCTCTGCCGCACACTACGTCACAGTGGTGCATTCGTGTGTAATCGGATTTCCCATGAATAAACACGGCCCAAAGTTTAAAATCAATTTTAAATCAAAATTATATATATATATATATATATATATATATATATATATTATATATATATATATATATATATATATATATATATATATATAAGTTTGTTTGCAAAAACGAACATAGTTGAACACAAGATACTGTATTTATGTTGAGCCATTTTATGAAAAGTTAAAAAATCATGTCAGTGGAGCTTTAAACTTACATCACTCAGTTTTGTGTTGTTGTGATGATGATGGTGGTGATGTTGCTCCTGCTGACTTGAGATGATGTAATTAATAAACAGTATAAATAATAGTAAAAGTACTTTATTAAAGCTTGTTTTACATTTAACATATTTTATAATAAATTGTTTGGTAATTTATTTTTGCACAATTTTGACGTGAATAAAAGAAGAGAAAAATGCACAAGAAGCTAAAATAGTACTAAAATGTGAGTAAATATCTGTTAAAGCATTTATGTAACAAGTCTGTCATTAAATAATACAAATACATGTGTGTTGTTATACTGTACAGTATAACATACACTGTGTGTATGTTATACTGTACAGTATAATAACACACTGTGTATGTATATACTGTACAGACCCGGCTGCAGAAACAATTCAAAGGGGGGGCATTCTATTTTTTCAAGGGGGCAAATTTTTTTCAACATTTTATTTGCTTCAAGTTGAACAGCGGCTCTGTGACCACTCCTAATACAGTGCTGTGAAGAAACAATCTCAATAAAATCACAAAATCTAAACAAAAAAAAAGAAAAAAAGAACAAGACAACCCAACCTGTAGTGCTGTGTTCATTCAAAAGTCAAACATAAACATACAGTGATAAATATAAGCACTAGTGTCAGGCTGAACACTGTGACTGAAGTGAACATTCATGCTAGCTGAGCTGACGATAAAACAATTCCATCACATAACACAGCTGAGTGTAGGTTGCATTAGAACAGTCATCAAGTGATCTGGGCAACTTCACACTCTGCAAAACCTGTTGCAGCACTAACTCTCAGCATCACACCACCAGTGGTGGGATAGTACAAATACTTTGTTACTGTACTTAAGTACATTTTTCATGTATCTGTACTTTACTTAAGTACTGTAGAATTAAATGTGGGTACTTTTTACTTTTACTGCACTACATTTTACATGAAGTATCTGTACTTTCTACTACACCACATTTCTATAATGTGTTGAGTTACAAGTTACATTCGTGTTGCAGCTTTTTGATTTGTCATTAGTTTGAAAGTAACTGATGTCGAGAGAGTTGGTCCATTGAATCATTGCAAAGTGGACAGGTAACATTAGACCAGCCTTCAAGAAGAACTGGACCAATGATGTATGTTCTAGTATAAACGTCATTGAGCTGGGAGCACCCACAGCACCACTAACACACCCAAAATGGATTCCACTGTGGAGAGTCAGCCAGAAGATACACAACACCCATGGCCTTATTGAAAGATTATTGAAAGACTGTTGAAAGACTGTTCAGTAGACAGTATTTTAACTAGAGTTGAAATGATCAGATGTTCCTTTGTTAGGTCTAATGATCCTTTTTTCAGGCAGACAACTTTTACTCAAATGTGTTTACTGCAGTTAAAATGACACATTGGTTTTACTTTGTGTTAAATAAAAACTTTCAAAGGTATATTCATTCCTTATTATTCTTATTTTGCTTAATGACATTTAACTCTGCATGTCATCCCTGAAATTCTGACACACAGAATCACAAGTCCAAGTGTGAACTGTGTCACAGAGTAAACACAATAAAAACATGTATTATCTGCAGCATTGTTCATTAAAATGACTCAACACTATTAATGTATTACAGAACATATACATACAGTAGGCACATTTGATATTGTAGGCCATTGCACTAGTTAATACTTTCAGCAAGTGATTTTACTTTAATACTTTAAGTATTTTTAAAAGCAAGTACTTATTTACTTTTACTTAAGTAAAAACATTAATATGGTACTTCTACTTTTACTAGAGTACATTTTGTCTGTTTATTTGTACTTTTACTTAAGTACAGTCAGTGTTAAGAGTACTTTCTCCACCACAATTATGCAAGATTAATGTTATGCAGACAGTATATCAAATAAACAAAATACTGTACATTTATTATCTGCACAGCCATAAGTTTATATTGGACTACTCATGTCACAGAAAGCACAGTGGTTCTTACCTTTAGAAGTTCTTTCTGGTCTTTTTATTTGCAACGCTTCCAAGCTAACGTTGCAGCTCAAAATCTTCCTAATCATTTCTAGCTTTAAAAAAAAAGTCAGCTGACTTCAGTGCTTACGTTTCCAACTGAAATGGATGGTGCCGCTTCCTGTCTGCTCTCATTTATTCCATACGTTGTCCTCTTGTTTTGTTGGAAAAAAGTTAGAATAATCCATGATACACGGACAATAGTGAGCGTGTGTTTCTGTTTGAAACAACTACCGTAGTTTGCACCCGCCCCCCTCGAACTGTAGTTGGCTAGAATGTTGCCTCGGCTTCATTAGCCCTGTTTCCATCCATTTTCATTTCGAATTTTGAGCTACCTCGCAAATATGTAAATACAAATTAATGCAGAGCATAAGTGTTTCCATCTACTGGCTTGAAGCGCTTTTTCCAAGCCGCGCACAGCGTCATTACGTCAGACGTCAGCGTCATTACGTCAGACGTCAGCACTGCGCATGTCTACAGTAGACCAGAGAGTAAACAGGAAGTAGCGGTTGAAAACAGAACCCGGTCACACATCTCGTCAAAATGGGGAGAATATTTCAGGTACGTGCTGCTGTCGGGCGAGTTGTATTTATTCTGTCATGCCAACTAGTTTTAGCGAGTTACATGTTGTTCGGAGCGGAAACAGCTGATCAGTCACGTGACGTGAATGTGCGCTACGGCAGCACGAGTCGGCAAATGTGTTTCCATCTGTCGTTTTGCGCAGCTGCTCGGTTTCGCAGCTCCCAAAAACCACCTCAAGCGAGCGTATAAACTTTTTGGCGAATTTCAGAAAGTAACTTCGTATTTTGCCGTTTCCATTAAGCTTTTCTGCTGCGATACTTCAAAATGCGCACCTAGAAACCTTGATGGAAACACGGCTATTGATTGGTTGAATTGTATGACGGACAAACAAAGATAGGAAAAATAGAAAGATGTTCACTCGGGAGATTAAAAACAAACAAACAAAAAACTTCCCGTCGTCCAGTCTGTCAGGGGGGGCACAGCTGACTCTGCGGGGGGGCAATGCACCTCAATGCCCGCCCATGCCGCCGGGCCTGATACTGTACAGTATACACATGACACACACACACATTGTATTAATATACCGGTACATAATATTTGAACACTGCAACATTGTCAGATTAGAACTATCAGTTTGTTTTGATTTTAGGTCCCCTGTTACTCTCATGTGAATAAAGCAGTGGGATAATGTCTGTACAGAAAATATTCTATAACACAAGTTTATCTTTTGGGTATTACTACTGTTCTGGAAGTTGGAAATGTCTTAATAATTTAGTTTGAAAAAGAAGAAAAAAGAAAACTTCCACAGTTTTAATCTATCAGTATTTTATTTTGAAGGAGAATTTTGAGTTGGCAGTGCATTGTGGGGTAGCAGCAGTTATAGTTAGGAAAACGTTTTTGCAGAGAGAAAGCCTGTCTGTTAATGTATAAATTTCACCTCTTGAGTCATCAATCTTTTCTTTCATCTCCAAAAGCAATGGCTGTAAGTTTGCCATCTTATTTTAATTAGTTAAAAAAAATCTGTATGCCTCTTTTATAACTGTCTATTGTTGTCACTGTTGTCATCATTCTTTGTTTGTAGCCAGGTCTCTCTTGTAAATGAGTCCTCGAGGCTCAATAGCCGTGTTTCCATCAAGGTTTCTAGGTGCGCATTTTGAAGTATCGCAGCAGAAAAGCTTAATGGAAACGGCAAAATCCGTATTTACTTTCTCAAGTTCGCCAAAAAGTTTATACGCTCGCTTGAGGTGGTTTTTGGGATCTGCGAAAATGAGCAGATGCGCAAAACGACAGATGGAAACACATTTGCCGACTCGTGCTGCCGTAGCGAACATTCACGTCACGTGACTGATCAGCTGTTTCCGCTCCGGACAACATGTAACATCGCTAAAACTAGTTGGCATGACAGAATAAATACAACTCGCCCGATAGCAACACATACCTGAAATATTCTCTCCATTTTGATGAGATGTGTGGCCGGGTTCTGTTTTCAACTGCTACTTCCTGTTTACTGTAGACATGCGCAGTGCTGACGTCTGACGTAATGACGCTGACGTCTGACGTAATGACGCTGACGTCTGACGTAATGACGCTGTGCGCGGCTTGGAAGAAGCGCTTCAAGCCAGCAGATGGAAACACTTCTGATCTGCATTAATTTGTATTTACATATTTGCGAGGTAGCTCAAAATTTGAAATGAAAATGGATGGAAACACAGCTAATGAGATGCATAAATAAAGGTTGAATGAAACGTGCAGTTAAAAAGTTTATATGAAGATTCCTTTTAGAAATATATTTGATTGAAATGTATTTTATATTTAGCAAAAAATAGTACTTCATAAAGTGCAACAAAATATATTTTATAACAATGTACTTGAAGTATATTTAGATAAATCTATTTATTTTACAAGAAAGTTCATTCTCAATAGTCCAGGTATCAATTTATTTTACATTTTCAGGTTCAGGAAGTGTTACACCCAATCACAGAGGACAGGAAGACTGCAGCCAATCATGTGTCGTGGGCTGGATCCTCCCACTGGCTGCCAAAAGTCTGAACCGCGAGCGAGAGGGACAGACAGACAGTAGATACATTTTGCACGCACGGGCATGTAGTTGTCCTCCGAGGGGGCGTGCGCGCGCTTGGATCTCTTTTCCACGCTCGCGCTCATCTTCATTACGCGCAGGGGGATGATTTGCGCTCGCTCGAGTGTAATTTGCTCCCTCGAGGCATGTATTTGCTCTCGTGAGATCTGTATTTCTTCACGCCCCTTCTGTATTTGTCCACGCCCATTTCGTCATCGTTTTCTCTCCATATTTGTCCACGCCCATTTCGTCATCGTTTTCTCTCCATATGCTGTCCTCATACATGTCCTGTACCAGTCTAACATTCCTTTCTGTCACTCCAGATGTCCTCATGCAATACCACACCTCCTCTCTTGGCACTGTGTCATATGCTTTTTCTAAATCCACAAACACACAATGGAGTTCTTTCTGACCCTCTCTGTACTTCTCTATCAACATCCTCAAAGCAAATATGGCATCTGTGGTGCTCTTTCTTGGCATGAAACCATACTGCTGCTCACAGAGGGTCACCTCTTGTCTGTCTTGCTTCCACAACTCTCTCCCAGATCTTCATTGTGTGGCTCATCAACTTAAAGGTTCAGTATGTAGCTTTAAAAAAAAATATATTTCTTCACCCCTGACACGTTTCCCTCCTCGGGGGTCTTCATAGATGTAACCTATTAAAAATGTTCTCTTGTGATTGCAAATTTAACAGATCCAGTGTGACGACTGAACAGATGGTTCCATGTACTGTGCTTGAACATAACTTACACAGTTTTCCAAAAAGCGAAGATTTCTGAATTAATTAATTGTTAAAAATCCCAAAATGAATAAAAATGATAAATAAAAAGCTGTGCCTCATAGGCCTGGTCTTGGTGAGTAGTTTGATGTAAGTTGTGTGTGGATGGCTCAAAAGCCCTGAACGCTAGTGAGCAAAAACAGTGATTTCTGAATTGATTAATTGTTAAAAATCACAAAATGCATAAAAATGATAAATAAAAAGCTGTGCCTCATAGGCCTGGTCTTGGTGAGTAGTTTGACATAAGCTTTGTGTGGATGGCTCAAAAGCCCTGAACGGTATTGAGCAAAAACTGTGATTTCTGAATTAATTAATTGTTAAAAATCACAAAATGCATAAAAATGATAAATAAAAAGCTGTGCCTCATAGGCCTGGTCTTGGTGAGTAGTTTGACGTAAGTTTTGTGTGGATGGCTCAAAAGCCCTGAACGCTATTGAGCAAAAACAGTGATTTCTGAATTAATTAATTGTTAAAAATCACAAAATGCATAAAAATGATAAATAAAAAGCTGTGCCTCATAGGCCTGGTCTTGGTGAGTAGTTTGACGTAAGTTTTGTGTGGATGGCTCAAAAGCCCTGAACGCTATTGAGCAAAAACAGTGATTTCTGAATTAATTAATTGTTAAAAATCACAAAATGCATAAAAATGATAAATAAAAAGCTGTGCCTCATAGGCCTGGTCTTGGTGAGTAGTTTGACGTAAGTTTTGTGTGGATGGCTCAAAAGCCCTGAACGCTATTGAGCAAAAACAGTGATTTCTGAATTAATTAATTGTTAAAAATCACAAAATGCATAAAAATGATAAATAAAAAGCTGTGCCTCATAGGCCTGGTCTTGGTGAGTAGTTTGACGTAAGTTTTGTGTGGATGGCTCAAAAGCCCTGAACGCTATTGAGCAAAAACAGTGATTTCTGAATTAATTAATTGTTAAAAATCACAAAATGCATAAAAATGATAAATAAAAAGCTGTGCCTCATAGGCCTGGTCTTGGTGAGTAGTTTGACGTAAGTTTTGTGTGGATGGCTCAAAAGCCCTGAACGCTATTGAGCAAAAACAGTGATTTCTGAATTAATTAATTGTTAAAAATCACAAAATGCATAAAAATGATAAATAAAAAGCTGTGCCTCATAGGCCTGGTCTTGGTGAGTAGTTTGACGTAAGTTTTGTGTGGATGGCTCAAAAGCCCTGAACGCTATTGAGCAAAAACAGTGATTTCTGAATTAATTAATTGTTAAAAATCACAAAATGCATAAAAATGATAAATAAAAAGCTGTGCCTCATAGGCCTGGTCTTGGTGAGTAGTTTGACGTAAGTTTTGTGTGGATGGCTCAAAAGCCCTGAACGGTATTGAGCAAAAACAGTGATTTCTGAATTAATTAATTGTTAAAAATTACAAAATGCATAAAAATTGAGAAATAAACAGCTGTGTCTCGCAGAACTGGTCTTGGAGAGTAGTGTGATGTAAGTTTTGTGTGGGTGGGTCAAGCGTGTAAAATATATTATTTTTTGTTTCTGAAGAGTGAATGCGGTCGAAAATTTGTTGACGGTCCCTAAGCGAACCATGCCCCTCTGAGAAGGGGCAGACTCAGCGCAGCTGCCCGAAATCAGACTCCATGAAGCGGACTGACGAGAGCAACGCACCCCTAAAGCCACGAAGCTCGAATATCCAACTTCCAACGTGAAACTAACTTTACCGCAGTGAAAGACTGAACCCTGCGGTCAGACTGCTTGAAAACATGTTAGGCAGCACGGTGGCACAACTGGTAGAGCTGCTGCCTCTCAGCGAGAAGGTTGCCGGTTCAAATCCCGGTCCGGGGCCTTTCTGGGTGGAGTTTGCATGTTCTCCCCGTGCATGCGTGGGTTTCCTCCGGGTACTCCGGTTTCCTCCCACAGACCAAAAAACATGCTTGTTAGGCTGATTGGTGACTCTAAATTGACCCTAGGTGTGAGTGTGAGAGTGGATGGTTGTTTGGTGTGAGTGAGACAGGTCCCTCTTGTAAATGAGTCCCCGTGACTCAACGAGGCTAGCCTGTATAAATAAAGGTTGAATGAATGTTGCGCTTCTACACAGGTTGTTACGGCTTCACGGTGCGTTCAGGGACAGCTCGTAAATGAATGGATCAACATTAAAACAGCCTGTATTCAGAAACAGACGCAGAGTAATGGAGATTAATAGAATGAATGAGTTTATATTAAAATATTTAACTTAATTCTGGTTTATTTGTTGAAATAACTGTTGAAATAACATCAGAACAGTAACTTCTTCTGCTGCAGTCACACAGTTTCACCTGACTGTTCTTTAAAATAAATCAATATTAAATATGTTGCAGTGAAAGAGTGGTTAAATCAAAACACATGAGCTTTGGGAGTATTTGAACAACACTTAAGTGAAATGAGTTGATAAAAATGTGTGTTTGTGATTGAAAGCTTCGTAAAAGGTATCCTGTACAGAACACAGTGAGGAGGTTTGATAAATGAATGAAACTAATATTCTACAGTCAAATCTCTGAAATGATCTCTGTTATTATTTATGAGCTGTAGAATGAGACCACAGTTCAATTTGTTCAGAATGTCACTTTATTTTCTAAGAGCTTTATTCAAAGTGTCCAGCATTAAAGTGACTGATGTCTCTGTCACACTTTAACTTCTTAATCATCTGATAAAACTTTAAACTCATTGATTATTGTTCCTGAAACATTTATTTGTGAATAGAACTGAGTTTGTGTTCTGATTCTTCAGCTTCTTTTTTTTACATTAGATTTTTTTTTGTGTTGATGATTGATTTTATAAGTTGAACCACATGAAACTGAGTCTGACTGGGTTCTCTCTCAGACCACCAGAAGACCAGAAGATGGAAGGTTGGCTGAAGGAAAAGTCTCCAGGATCCACCTGTCTGTCCATGAAGAGTGACATGTCCAATGATGAACCTCCAAACTTCAGTCCTGAACCTGGACCTTCAGACACAAAGTAAGAAAACTGTTTCTTAACTGAGTCCTGTAAGTCTTCAAAGAACAAAGAAGAGAATTTCATCTTTGATTCTATTTCATGTTAGCTCCGCCCTTTAGCTCTGCCTATTGGATATCTCTCTTGTGCTAGCGTCATACTGAATAACCTTTTAGTCCACACCCACATGTAGTGTGGGCCCGCCCCGTGTCTATATAATTCTGTGACATGGAAGGAACTGCCTCTTTTTCATCATTCATCGTACTGAAGACCTTTGGAAAAGAAAAAGATGGGAAGATTGTGTCCACGATGTGGAGGAGCAACCATGAAGGGCTTTGACAAGCACCTCATGTGTGTGCGGTGCCTGGGGCCAAGGCATGTGGAGCTGGCCCACCCCTGCCGCATTTGTGCCCAACTGCCGGACGGCGAGCGGGAACGCCGGGCAGCCTTGTTCAGGCACGCAAAGAAGGACGTGCGGCCTAGGAGGGATGAGTCTCCGATGGACCAAGCCGCACAGTCGAAGGCAGTGGGCTAGTCGGACTGCTCAGCCGACGGACAGGAAGAGAGCAGTGACCTGAGCGCAGCCCCTTCCCCCCTCTGCAGCATGTAGCTGCAGGACGAGGAGCCT
>JBBPBX010078219.1:0-16674 GCA_038048925.1 Garcialebias charrua | reverse complement strand
TCTTACAATGCTGTTATTGCTAGTTCAGCCCTCTGTGAATAGCAAACAACCATCAGGGTGCTAACGATCCATCGTTAGGCTGATGGTCCTCCTTGATCATGTGAGCAGCTGGTTTCGGCTGTCATCAGCCAACTGGTTGATCCACTGTGAGAGGGTGCTATTTATAAGACTGAGCTGAATACAGCTTCTCAGACTGAGGAAGTCTTTCGGACGAAAGACGAAAAGTTTCTACATTTTTTTTGCTTTGTTTTGTTTTATTTTTTGAATGTCCAGAGGACCTGACTTAGCTTTTTTAGATTTTTCTACCTGGATTATTGAGCATGCATCAGGGTATAAGAAATGTTTTAATTTACTTAGAAGAGTACGATCTTCATGTTGCTAATTTATGCCACTTGTATTTCACTAAAATCACTGACATATGTATGTTATTGGTTAAAATGATATGCGACTCAACAACCTGTTTGAAAAATTTCAGTCAGGTTTTCGAGCTCGTCACAGCACTGAATCTGCACTGCTCAAAGTACAGAATGACATTCTTCTGTCTCTGGATGCAAAAAACCCTGCTCTGCTGGTGATGTTAGACCTCTCAGCAGCTTTTGACACCGTCGACCATCAGGTACTAATCAACCGCTTGTCTCAGCAGGTTGGCCTCCAGGGAGCTGTGCTTGAGTGGTTCAAATCTTACCTGTCTGGGAGAACTTTTTCTGTCATGATAGGCGATCTGTCCTCCTCTTCATCAACCCCTCTGACCTCTGGCGTACCACAGGGATCTATTCTAGGGCCAGTCCTCTTCTCTCTTTACATGCTGCCATTAGGATCAATCATTGCACGTCATAACCTGTCTTTTCACATGTATGCAGACGATTTACAAATCTATCTGCCAGTCACTCCCAACCCCTCACTCAGTTCAAACACTCTTGTCAACTGCTTAAATGACATTAAGCACTGGCTCTCTCAAAACTTCCTCCACCTAAACACAGATAAAACTGAATGCATTTTATTTGGTGCACCTGATGACACCAGCAACATCCTTCCCAGTCCCACTGTTGGTTTTCCCCTCCCCCATTTCAACCCGGTGGTCAGAAATCTTGGAGTGCAGCTTGACTCCAACTTAAAGCTTGATAAACAGATCAGTTCTGTTGTCAAGACCAGCTTTTTCCAGCTCCGACTGCTCTCCAAAGTAAAGTCATTTCTCAGCCGTGCTGATCTGGAGAAGGCCATCCATGCCTTTGTGACCTCCAGACTTGATTATTGTAATGCTTTGTATGTTGGTATTAATCAATCCTCCATCTCCCGTTTACAGCTTGTACAGAACTCTGCCGCGCGCCTTTTGACCAACACACGAAAATATGAACACATCACTCCTGTCCTGTCCTCTTTACACTGGCTCCCGGTTCAGTTCAGGATACAGTTCAAGCTGCTGCTGTTTGTTTTCAAAGCTCTGAATGGACTTGCACCTCTGTACATCTCAGAACTTTTGAAAGCCCATCAGCCCGGCAGAGCTTTACGATCTGCCAGTCAACACCTGCTGGAGGTGCCTCACTCAAGGTACAAACAATGGGGAGACCGGTCATTTTCTGTTGCCGGCCCTAAAGCCTGGAACAGTCTCCCCCTTGAGCTGCGTGCCACCTCTGATCTGACTCTGTTCAAAACCAGACTGAAGACACACTTGTTCAAAAAAGCTTTCAGTGTGTAACTTTTATTACTTTTGGTATTTTAGTATGTAGCATTTTTTATTTCCATTGCCTTTTTATTTCCACTAGTTCAAATAAGCTTGCAGTGTGTAACTTTTATTACTTTTGGTATTTTAATATGCAACATTTTTTATTTACATTGCCTTTTTATTTCCTCTTGTTCAAAAAGTTTTAGTATGTAGCATTTTTTACTTCCATTGCCTTCTTTTATTGCTGTTGTTTCTTATTCTATTTTCATTGATTTATTGTTCCAGTTTATTCATCTTTTTATCCTGTTAAGCACCTTGGTCAATGCAAGGCATTGTTGGAAGGTGCTATACAAATAAAGTTTATTATTATTATTATTATTATCATATTTAGGGTAAAAAATAAAAATTAAAAATATGGTGATGTAGCGCAGCTTCACCACGGAGTGGCGCTGTTTCTCCATGGAAATAATTAATAATATTAAAATAATTCTGTTTTGAGAAACATTCATTTTCAGGATGAAACTGAAGTGCCTTTATGTGCATCAGCAACTGATTTAAAAGGAATGTCATTACCAGCTTTCATTATGCTGTTACATGGTCAAAACGACAAGAAAATAAACACCTTAAGTAATCCTGGCTCTATTGTTTAGTTGTGTTGTGTTCAAGACAGATCAGACAGTGGGCAAAAAACTAATCAAAAGAAAATACATGGTATGTTTCACAAATATATTTTATTAATATGATATACTGTATGTGTTGCATTAAATCAGCTTACAGGATATTTCCAGTACATTTTCCATAATCTTGCATATTCAACCACGGTCTAACGGTCTAGCAGGTCGCTTTCGTAAATGAGCCCATGAGGTTCAAAAGATTTACCTGACTAAATAAAGGTTGAATGAATGGGGAAAAAAAACAGTTTGGGGAATGACAGGCCTTCTTTAACAGACAGGAAGTTTTGGTATTCCAGGTAAAGTCACTGGATATATGCACCCCAGGTACCTGTAGCAGGAGATTACTTTATATATATGTACTGTATGTATGTATGTATGTATGTATGTGTGTGTATATATATATATATATATATATATATATATATACTGACCTCTTCTACTTACTCCTCAGAGGAGTAAAGGAGGCCATCTTTGTGAAAAGAAACCGCCCATCATTAAACAGGGGTGGAGGCCTCCGGGTTCAACTGTCCCCCTCATACAATGCTGTCATTGCTAGTATCACTCAGCCCTCTGTGAATAGCAAACAACCATCAGGGTGCTAACGATCCATCATTAGGCTGATGGTCCTCCTTAGTCATGTGAGCAGCTGGTTTCGGCTGTCATCAGCCAACTGGTTGTGTAACACTGGGAGAGGGTGCTATCATAGTTGCCAAGTCCGCTTATTTCAAGCGGCATTGGGCCTGTTTTTTCCTGGAGTCGCTTTCAAATTTGGTCAGTTTTTTGGGCTTCTCGCGGACATGGAGTCGCTTATTTGTGCTTGTTTTTCAGTCGAGCAGTAATGCGAGTGGTAGGTAGTTTGTCACGCCCCCCTTCCACATATGTTGCGTCAAGGCGGATGTGTTACGTTCAGGTGCAGTTGGCGCAAGCGACAGAGCCGAACTCCTGAAGTTATTTTAAAGGTATTGTGACATAATTTTTGAACTTTGCATATATTGACAGAACATATATATCTTGTATCATTCAACTATGTTAGTTTTTAGCAAACAAAATGACAAATTAATGAAAATTACTTTCAAAGTGAGTTTAAAATTAAAAACCGTGTTTCTTCACGGGACATCCAACTACACGCGAATGCAACATTGTTCTTTATTCTTTGTCTCTGTTCTTTATTCTTTGTCTAGACAAGACAACGCTAATATGAGCTCTAAGTGGGGTAAATATGGAAAAAAATATAATAAAGATTGGGAGAAAGAGCGTGCTCTTCAAGACTGGACCCGACCACAGATGGGAGACTTTTAAACAGTTTTAAGAAATCAAAGTTTTTTCCTGCCTGTATGCTGTTTTTTTCCTACCTGCTTCATTGAGCATCAGTATAAAGAAAGTTGTTTTTGTTGACTTTGCAGTTTAATTTAAATTTTATTTTTTAATTTGTACACATGACAAACCAGCTGTATAAAAATGCAAAATGTATTTTAATTTTTTAGGCTGAATATGTTCTTTAATGTATAATTTTGCTGGTTATATGTAATGCCATAATAAATATGTTTATACTGTTTAAAACTGCCTTTTTTTACACAAAGGGATGAGTTGCCATGTGAGCAGCTGGTTTCGGCTGTCATCAGCCAACTGGTTGGCTTCGCCCATCCCTAACTTTTTCCGATGCTGAGAAGCTCGTCCATGCTTTTGTCTCCTCCAGGCTCGACTACTGCAACTCCCTGTTTATTGGAATCCCTGGCAAAAACCTTCAGAAACTTCAATATATTCAAAACAGTGCAGCAAGGATCTTGTTGAGAGTTCGTAAATTTGAACATATTACGCCCATTCTCCATAACCTTCATTGGCTTCCTGTCGCCTACAGAATTCAGTACAAAACTGCTCTCATTACACATCAATGCTTACACGGAACTTCACCAGATTATCTGAAGGATATTCTTATTCCATACTCATCCACCCGGTCGCTGCGGTCACAGAACAGTAATCTCCTTCACATTCCGAGAACCAAATTAAGGACCATGGGAGACCGGGCTTTCAGTGTGGCTGCCCCCCGCCTGTGGAACTCTCTTCCTGACTGTCTGAGAGCCCCACAGTCTGTGGTTGACTTTAAGAGCGGCTTGAAGACCTTTCTTTTCAACCGAGCATACTCTACCTCCTCATGATTCTACTTTTGATCTTAGTTGATACTGTTATTGATTTTACTTGTTTTATTACTTGTTTTATTGACATTTAATTCTGTTGCACCTTGTAGCACTTTGAGATTTTCATTAATGAAAAGTGCGTTATAAATTGAATTCATTATTATTATTATTGCCAGCTGGGCTTTTTTGGGGCCTTTTTTGAAAGAGCGAGTCGCTTGTTTGTGCTTGTTTTGAAGGAGCTGATCGCTTCTTTCGGTCTGGAGATCTGGCAACCCTGGGTGCTATTTATAAGACTGAGCTGAACACAATACCTCAGACTGAGGAAGTCTTTCGGATGAAAAACAAAACGTTTCTACAATTTTTTTTTTGCTTTGTTTTATTTTTTGAATGTCCAGAGGACCAGACTTAGCTTTTTTAGAGTCATCTTTATTGTATGTATCTCTGAATTTAAATACGTCAACTTTTGTTTTAAAAATCTTTGTCTATAGCCTGCCAACACTCACAATCAAATGGTAAATCACTTCACAGTACCAGCCATCCACCCATTCATACACACATTCATACACCGGCGGTAGGTGAGAATAAAAGGCCTCAAGAAAAAACAATTAAACTACCTGGAAGAACAAGCTATCACAGGGACTGAAGCTATGCTTTGGAGGCATTCTTTCCCTCATCAATGATCGGCGGTTATTGAGGGTCAGCCTCCGCTGGGCTTCTTCAACCCTCTCCTCTACAAGCTCAAACAACAGGGGCTGTTTGATGTAAGTTAGAACTGCAGGCAAGGTTTGATTTTCCTTTGTTGCTTCCAGTGAAAATTAAAAAATGAAGTCGAAAGGATCCACTTAGGTAGTTTTGTTTTTAAAGAAAATGTGTTGCAACTTGTCATGTAGTCGTGGTCTGAAACACTGTGTTTTTCTTCAGGTGACTGAAGGTCGTCACCTGGGCTGTCTGGATGAGCAGGTTCAGGGAAAGGGCTTCTGTGCAGCACCGTCCTGGGACCCCGTTACCGGCTGGGGGACACCGAACTACCCTGCACTGCTGGCTGCACTCATAATGGACTAAACACGTTTATCCAAATGTTAAAAAACTGTCTGCTCTGAGAGCAAATCAAACTCCCGATCAGGTTTCTGATGCTGAAAGGCAGAACAGTGGAATTATAAAACTACTGGTAATTGCTATTTTATTCTGAAACATGCACTGTTCAAATCTTATTTTAATTGGATTAAATGTTTTTATTTATTACAATTCTCTTCTTTTTTTAACCTATTTAATGTCATCCTTAAACAATAACTTTATAAGGCGTGCAGTTTTAGTGATTTTTATCCTCAAATTTGGAGTTTTCAGAGTAACACAGTTGCCTTTTTCTGTTATTCTATGCATCTTTACTGGAATGGATTTCCCTACAAATCTAGATAATGACTGGTATTAACAGTAATCCTCTGCTTTAAATGTTCACCGTTAAGATTCCCAGAAATTAGAAGGGCTTGACTCGCAGGTTGCTTAAAGAAACTTAAACTACTGAAATGTGAAGATCTTTGAAGATCCACTGACATGATTTGTTTACTATTCATAAAATTGCTCAATATATATATTTTAACATTTAAATATGTTATTTTTTGCAAAAAAAATGATAAATCACTTTAATTTTGCTTTAAAAGTGATTTTGAACTTCAAGCCGTGTTTAATCATGGGAAAACCGATTACACACGAACGCACCATCTGTAGTGTGCAGAGTAAAGGCTGGTTTATACTTCTTGTCGCATGTCTTTTACCCCTCCGTTGAGTGGAAAAAAAGTTGCGCAACTTCCATCTGCACTCCCGCCATCCCCCGGTGACAGCTGTCTTGTACATGACCCCCTGTCAGAACTCTCGAATGAGGAAGTTGCGGCTCGGAGCGTGTGATTGGTTCAAAGTTTGTGGGTGTTTTTTGTTTGCGCCTTTCAGCGCGAGCTGAATTTCATTAAAATATAACTACAGAAACGCCCCCAAAAAAATGTGTTAGCTGAATATATATATTAGTGCTTCTGAGTTAAATTTTTGTTAACAACTGATTACAAATCAGCTTATTTCAGAACGTAAAAAGCACGAAGCGTGCACCCATCAGAGCATTTCCGCCTTTCAGAGCGAGCTGAATTTCATTCAGGGGAGGGCTGTGCAGTGCGAAAACAGCTTTCCAGAAGCCGGTTTTTGCTTTGACATGGATAGTTTTGAAGAGAAACTCGCCAAGGCGGTCCGGTGGGAGTGCGCGTGATGTATGCAGTGGGAGGGAAGAGGGAGGGATTTCTATAATGTATCCCCCACGTCTTTTCAAAGTATAAACACTCAAATGCGGTCGGTGATCACACACGCAATTACGTCATCGCTGGGCACTCAACGGGGGGTAAAAGACGTGCGACAAGAAGTATAAACCAGGCTTGAGAGGCAGAGCTCTGGGCTTGTCACAGTGCACGCATGTGAGGGTCAGTCTGATCCTGCATCAGACCTAAATTAGATCCTGTTGTTTCTTGTTCCATCACCCAAACTATTTTCTGCTTCCCAAAATGAAGCCAAATACTGTACAGTAGCTCAAATCTTAAAGCTGCTATATGTAACTTTTCTAACAATATATTTTTAACATATTTCTTCACTCTGTCACTAGATTGATGTTAGAGAGGTAATCTCTGAAAAAAACAAAAAAAAAATATTGTCCCCTTGCTTCTCCAGGTGGTAAATAAGCATTTCTAAAAAGAAAAAGTGACCCGCCATTTTCCAGCCAATAAAAACAAAGTTTGTAACCAGCCAATAAAAACTGAGCTTGAATTTGAATCAGCCAATAAAAACAGAGCTTAAACATCAACCTGTCCGGGGACTACAGGCGGAAATTAGTATTATTACTATAACCTGGCACAATGCATCTTTCCTGTTTTTGTAGGTCAATGTATTGTTGTGCACTGTCCCTGAGAAAACAAATAAATCATCATCATCATCATCAGCTTGAATTTGAATTTTAACAGACCACAAGGGGGCAGAGCCATATATGGCTCTGAGGGGGAGGGATCAGAATGCTTTGCTTGTTGAAATTTTTTCTAAGTGCTGAGGTTCTACAGAAACTGCAGACTGAACCTTTAACTTAGATTGCTAAATTCGTCGGGTTTTAAATTGTCCGCTATTAAAGAGACCAAAGCCCTCTGCCTCTCACTCTGCACCCTACGTCACAGATGTGCGTTCGTGTGTAATCGGTTGTCCCATGATTAAACATGGCTTGAAGTTCAAAATCACTTTTAAAGCAAAATTAAAGTGATTTATCATTTTGTTTGCAAAAACGAACATATTTAAATGTTAATATATATATTGAGCAATTTTATGAATAGTAAAAAATCATGTCAGTGGACCTTTAATGATTATATTTGATGTTAGAATGCTTTTTTTTTAACGTGTAACCGGGTGGTTTATTAGTTCAATGGTAAAGTGGCTGTAAATTCCCACTCTTGTTGACCCCTGTAATGACGCCAACACTGCAGACGGAGTCCAGCCAAACGGGGGTTTATTCAGAAACAGGAACGAGCTGCTATTACCGAGGCTGCAGCTCACGCCTCAACAGAAAACGCGGTACACACGCGAGCGAACACACTGCTAGCTGCCTGCTAACAACAACACTCTCGGACTCTTCTTCTTCGTCTCTCTGTTCCCGGTCCCTCCTCCCTGCTCCTACCCCTCCCCTACCCCCACGACCAGTCCAACACATGAGGGCGGGGGTCAACAGAATCACAACAGCTCAACAGAACACAGAAACACTTGGACCCAAAGCAGAACCAAACACAGGGTCGTTACACTACCCCCCCACTACAGAGTCCCTCGCCCACGAGGGAACAAAAAAAGTCATCAAACCGTCTTGTGGCCCTCCTCGTCTGTTGTGGGCGAGCTCCCAGCAGAGCGCTCCCGACTCTGCGGCTGGGACCTCGTTCGACGGCAGTGATAAAACTTCTGGGGACGTTGGCGGACACACCCGAGACCCCGACCATTGGCCTTCTGGGGGCTGCGGTGCATACCTGCCTTGATAGGGGGCCAACCTGTCCCTGTGCAGAGCTACTCTTCTCCTGTTTTGGGGCATCTGCACTCTGTAGACCACCTCCCCCAGGCGCTCCAACACTCTGCAGGGACCCACCCACTGACTGTCCAGTCTCGGGCACCGTCCCTTCTTCCTACGAGGGTTGTGCACCCAGACCAGCTCTCCTGGAGTAAAGTGTCGGCCCATCGATCTTACATCATAGTTCAGTTTGTGGCGCATGCCCGCTTGCTCCTGTTGCCTCAGGGCAATTGCATGGGCTGTCTCTAAGCTGTCTGAGCGTGGTAGGGGGCCCATGATGTCCACGGCCACTCGCTCCATCGGGGCTCCTAAAACAAACTGTTGTAGGCGGGTGTGAGACCGACCTGTCGGCCCCTTCCGTGCTGTACAGAAGTCACAACGGCGGCAGAAGTCCTCCACATCCCTCCTGCACTGGCCCCAGTAAAACCCCTGTCGGAGGCGGCGTAGAGTCTTTGTAACGCCAAAATGTCCAGACCCAGACGCTCCATGCACGCCCTGCAGGACTACGTCTTTCAGGCCTTTTGGGACTACAGTCTGCCACCGCTCCTCACCCGTGGAGGGGTCCTTCCATGACCTCTGTAGCACCCCGTCTTCCAGACGCAGAGCCTCAAACTTGGACCACAACCTTTTAGTTGCCCGCGAGAGCCTAGCAACCTCCTCCCATGGTGGCTTCAGTTGTCTCTCCACCCACTGCAACATAGGCTGGATATCGGGGTCCTGTTCCTGTTGGTGCCTCCAGCTGTCTGTGCCGACCACCTGCAACCCTCTGCAGATTACCGAGTCACTCTGCTGGGATCGGGCCCCCACGCCATTAGCATCCATCTCGAGGATGAAAGGGAGGGAGGGGTCTGCAGGAGCGAGGACTGGGGACTCAGTCAGAGTTTGCCGCAGACGGCCAGACGCTCCCTGGCACTGTTCAGTCCACACATAGTCTCGGTTCTTCTGGGGCACCCACACTGGGGGCATAGGACTCGCAGGTGCGGGGGCCATGGTGGCAGCAATCTGGCTGGGCTGAGGGGAGGTGTGCTTGACAGCTGCGACCTGAGGTTCCGTGTAGCGGGCCACAGGACCCATAAGAGCGTGATCAGGAGCTGTGGGTAACAGTGGAATGAGAGGGCCCTCCTTAAAACTCCATGTCCCCACACCTAAATCCAACTGGCACCCCGCAGCCCTTAAAAAGTCCAGCCCCAATATGCACATGTCCTGCACATCTGCTACCCACACAGGGTGGGTGATAGATCGGCCACCCACATTAACAGTCATTGTCCCCCTCCCCTTCATAGGTGCCATGTCCCCTGTGACTGTGCGCAGCTGCACTGTGGTGGGTTGGATCCGAGTCCAGTCTGGTACTACATCAGGCCTCACTAGCGTTACCGTGGAGCCAGTGTCAATCAGGGCTGTGCATGGGATCCCTTCCACAGAGACTGGGACATAACAAAAGTCCCCAACACATGTGCGTCCAACCACCACAACCCTGGTTGCTTGGTCTGGGGATGAGTCAGTTTCAAAGGAATTCTGGGCTAGGGCCCCCTGTTTGGGCTTTTGAACCCTGCCCGCTGGCGATAAAGGTGTGGAGGCTACAGTAGGGATCTGCGATTCATCCCTCCCGCAGACCCCGTGTCGTTTCCCTGCGTCCTGACTGTTTTAGGACACTGCCTCAGGAGGTGTCCCGGTTGGCCACAGCCCCAACAAACAGCTGGGGGTGCGGAGGAGTCCCGCGTCAACTGTAGCACCACTGCTCGGATCATTTCTGTCAGCTCCGAGACCCAAGCAGGTTTCTCCTGGTTCAGCTCTGCCCCCTCCGCAGATCTGCATGCCGGTCCTCTCAGGTCGTTTCCCGCTGCTGCTCCCAGCAAACACTCTCTCTCCACTGCTAAGTCCAATGCGTCTTGCAGGGATCGGGGGTGCATCAGCTGAACCTGCACACGCAGCTCCGGTGGTGCCAGGGCTCTGATGAACTGATCTTTTGCTAGTTCATTCTGAACCCCTGACTGCATGTGTGAATAGGCTCTGCGTGTGAGGCTCTCAATGTCATTAGCCAAAACACGCAGGGGTTCACCCGGCAACCTGCTCCTGTTGCTGAGTTTATTTTTAAAAATGTCTGGTTGCACACATTGTCCAAACCGCCTCTTTAAAGCTCCAACTAGTGCATCATAGTCTTTTCTGTCCTCTGAGCCTAGCAGCAACAGGCAGTCCAGTGCATCATCTTGTAGGCAGAGAGCCAGCTGCAGGGCTTTATGCTCTGCTGTCCACCTCCCTGCATGAGCCAGCAGCTCAAACTGTGCATGGAAGGCCTCCCAGCTGGACCTACCAGAGTACTTGGGCGTCTTCAACGGGACGGTGACGTTTTGGACGACGCTGTCGTAACTGTCATGGCTGCCGCCATGTGAGTATTTTGGCGCGCTTGGAGAAAATGGCGTCGACGGACCCGCCCCCCAGCCGGTACTCAGTCCTGCTTCGGCAGCCATGCTCGCTGAGCTGCACAGAGCAGCCGTCGCCTGAGTTATTTTAGCGAACTCCTCTCTCCGGGCCTCCTCTTCCTCTTCTCCCTCCGCTTTAAGCTTCACTCGGGAGAACGCTCCGTCAATGACGCTGATGTCGCGGGTGGAGGCGACGAGCCTGTAGTAGTACTCACTCAGCTCTGTAGCGTTGGTTTACTTCTGACACCAATGCAATGACGCCAACACTGCAGACGGAGTCCAGCCAAACGGGGTTTATTCAGAAACAGGGACGAGCTGCCATTACCGAGGCTGCAGCTCAAGCCTCAACAGAAAACGCAGTACACACGTGAGCGAACACACTGCTAGCTGCCTGCTAACAACAACACACTCTCGGACTCTTCTTCTTCGTCTCTCTGTTCCCGGTCCCTCCTCCCTGCTCCTACCCCTCCCCTACCCCCACGACCAGTCCAACACATGAGGGCGGGGGTCAACAGAATCACAACAGCTCAACAGAACACAGAAACACTTGGACCCAAAGCAGAACCAAACACAGGGTCGTTACAATATTGAGCAATTTTATGAATAGTAAAAAAATCATGTCAGTGGACCTTTAATGATTATATTTGATGTTAGAATGCTTTTTTTTTTTTTACGTGTAACCGGGTGGTTTATTAGTTCAATGGTAAAGTGGCTGTAAATTCCCACTCTTGTTGACCCCCTGAACACACCTTGCCCTGTTCCCCTGCCTCCACCTTCAGTGTGGCTTGGCTCATTAGTGTTTATAAGCACCAGGTGTGCATTCATTCTCCAGGGTGTTGGCTGTTTGGTCTGTTACTGCATGGGGTTGTAGTGAGTGCTGCTACAGGGTTCATCAGACATTGTAACCATGAGTGGGACATTTCTGTTGCTAATGTAAAATGTTTTTTTTTTTCCATTAGTCACTTAGGGCTGGTTGGGTGCTGTCAGTGTTGCTCCACATATTGTTGTGGGGTTATGTTTAAAGTAACTTGTGCTTGTTTTGTTTTTTTAGGATATGTGTCAGTGGGTAGCAGATTGCCACTGCAACTGTTTGAATGTACCTGCGGGATTGTGACTTATTAAGGTGCTTGTATTTTCTAATATTGTTTATCATGTGCAGACACCTTACTAATTGTTATTCTCTGTACAGCAGATTGCTACTGTTGCTATATTATGCTCCCAACTCTGTGCATTGTTTTAAACCTTATATGCTCTCATGTGGCTGGCATTGTTCACCTGGTGTTAGGTGATTTGGAGTTGTGCCAGTTTGTTGTAGCATTTTTTAAATAGCACTTCAGCACTAGTCCTTTACAACTAGCACTTTAGAACCACCATAGCAACTAATAAAAGCAGTTTTTAATATTTTTGGGAGGAATCAATAAAATATATATTGTATACACCACTTCTGTTTTTGCCCGGTGTACCTGGGCATTTGTAATAGGGAAGCCCTAGCCCAGACTGTCTAGCATTATTTGCAGTCTACCAGTTGGCTTTAGTCACATCCTCCGAGTCACAATCCGGGCCTTCATCTCCCGTGTAACATTTGTCTCGGCAGGGATGAGCCAAGATCAACTTTAGTTAAACCCACATGCAGTTCTAATGTCACTCATGGTTTAAATAAACAGGAACAAATGTGGTTTAACTGGCTTATTTTACTATATTTTGTGGCCTTAAAGTTGTAGTATGTAGCTTTTTTTATAAACATATTTCTTCTCTCTGTCACTATTTTTTGACAGAGTGATGTTAAACAGGTAATCTTTGAGAAATACTATATTCCTCTGGCGTCTCCCGGTGGTTAAAATAGCATTTATAAAAACCAGAGCGGGCCGTGTTTGACCAGCCAATAAAAACAGAGTTATTTTCATGAACGAGCTTCCCCCGCCCTTCCCCCGCCTCTCCCAGCTGCTGCGCGCAGCCGGGCACGTTCCCGACAGAAACAGTAGCTGTTTCAAGATGGCGGAGGTGGCGAGAGCTTCGAGTGCTCAAAGGATTGCCAAGCGATGCAGAGTTAGCAACTTTCCTGCTTGAAAAGTAAGTGTCTTTGCTTGAATCATGTGATAGCGCAAATGCCATGATATTATCTACAACAGGCTAAAACCGTTTTCCGGCCTACAGCTGACGTGATGCTAATGGCAGCAGCTAACTCATTCAACCTCAGTATTGTTTCGATACGTACATTTAGTTATCCTAACTTATTGTATTGTGGATCAGCAAGCAGATATGATGAAAGTACTGTAACTGCGCTGTCTGTGTAAGAGAGGCATGATCACAACAACTAGCAATTAGCATATTGTCTGCAGATCATTTGGTGTTCATAATCGAAAAGTCTGTTAGTTCTCCTACACAATAAATGTTGTTGATGCATACATCTCAACCTCTTTGGACGTTTACCTGTATAAAGGGCCTCAAAAATCATTAATTTTTGGAATAAAATCTGTAAAACTTGCGGTGGGGTGGACGAGTTTGTCTGCTGACGGACATGAGCAGGATGAAAGGAGAGCGTAAAAAGTTCAAATTTTACTTCTAGCAGCAGAACAGGATGGAAGATGGCTGTTTGATGCTATTTTTTAAATCATCCTAAATGCTTTGATATGTTAGATAAATTTGTCATTGTGTGATAAATGTGTTGAAAAGAATATCTGATTATTGTTTGAACTACATTATATGTTTTTATGCAGAGATGATGACTTTGGGGAAGGTCTCAGAAGTGAATTTGGGGAGACTCCCATTCAGGTTTTGGAAACAAGGTAAGTAAGGGGAAACCATATTTATGTCAAGATTATTTTATGGTTTGCACTGCAACTAATATAACTGTGATCATAATATTATTACACAATTTTAAAATGTAGATGGTAAGGTTGTATGTCTAATATTGTTTATGAAATGTATTTCCACCAGATATTACGGTAGGCAGAAACAAAAACCAAAGTTTAATAGTTGTTTTTATATAATCCATCCATCCATCCATCCATTTTCTTCCTCTTATCCGGGGTCGGGTCGCGGGGGTAGCAGCCTAAGTAGGGAGGCCCAGACTTCCCTCTCCCCAGCCACTTGGAGCAGCTCCTCTGGGGGAATCCCAAGGCGTTCCCTGGCCAGCCGAGAAACATAGTCCCTCCAGCGCGTCCTGGGTCTTCCTCTGGGTCTCCTCCCGGTGGGACATGCCCGGAACACCTCACCAGGGAGGCGTCCAGGAGGCATCCTAACCAGATGCCCGAGCCACCTCAACTGGCTCCTCTCGATGTGGAGAAGCAGCGGCTCTACTCTGAGTCACAACCCAAAGCTCATGACCATAGATGAGGGTGGGAACGTAGATCGATCGGTAAATTGAGAGCTTTGCCTTTTGACTCAGCTCTCTCTTCACCACGACAGACCGGTACAGCGCCCGCTTCACTGCGGATGCTGCACCTATCCGCCTATCGATCTCACGCTCCAGTTTTTATATAATGTATTTCTTTATTGTTATGGCTTTTCTGTGCTGCAATTTTAGTGGACATAAAATTAGAATCTTCCCATGGGCTCACCACCTGTGGGAGGGGCCAAAGGGGTCGGGTGCAATGTGAGATGGGTGGCGGCCGAGGGCGGGGACCCTGGCGGTCTGATCCTCGGCTACAGAAGCTGGCCATTGGGACATGGAATGTCACCTCTCTGGTGGGGAAGGAGCCTGAGCTAGTGTGTGAGGTTGAGAGGTTCCGACTAGAAATAGTCGGACTCACCTCAACGCATGGCTCTGGCTCTGGAACCAGTTTCCTTGAGAGGGGTTGGACACTCTTCCACTCTGGAGTTGCCCCTGGTGAGAGGCGCCGAGCAGGAGTGGGCATACTGGTTGCCCCCCATCTTGGTGCCTGTACGTTGGGGTTCACCCCGGTGAACGAGAGGGTAGCCTCCCTTCGCCTACGTGTGGGGGGACGGGCTCTGACTGTTGTTTGTGCCTATGCACCAAACGGCAGCTCAGACTACCCACCCTTTTTGGAGTCCTTGGAGGGGGTATTGGAGAGTGCGCCTCCTGGGGACTCCCTTGTTCTACTGGGGGACTTCAACGCTCACGTGGGCAATGACAGTGAGACCTGGAGGGGTGTGGTTGGGAGGAACGGCCCCCCTGATCTGAACCAGAGTGGTGTTCTGTTATTGGACTTCTGTGCTCGTCATGGATTGTCCATAACGAACACCATGTTTAAGCATAAGGGTGTCCATATGTGCTCTTGGCACCAGGACACCCTAGGTCGCAGTTCGATGATCGACTTTGTTGTCGTCTCATCTGATCTGCGGCCGCATGTCTTGGACACTCGGGTGAGGAGAGGGGCGGAGCTGTCTACTGACCACTACCTGGTGGTGAGTTGGCTCCGATGGTGGGGGAGGATGCCGGTCAGACCTGGCAGACCCAAACGTATTGTGAGGGTCTGCTGGGAACGTCTGGCAGAGTCTCCCGTAAGACGGAGCTTTAACTCCCACCTCCGGGAGAGCTTTGAACACGTTCCGAGGGAGGCGGGGGACATGGAGTCCGAGTGGGCCGTGTTCCGCGCCTCTATTGTCGAGGCAGCTTATCGGAGCTGTGGCCGCAAGGTTGTTGGTGCCTGTCGAGGTGGCAACCCTCGAACCCGGTGGTGGACACCGGCAGTGAGGGATGCTGTCAGGCTGAAGAAGGAGTCCTATTGGGCCTTTTTGGCTTGTGGGACCCCGGAAGCAGCTGATAGGTACCGGCAGTCCAAGCGGCATGCGGCTCGGGTGGTTGCTGAGGCAAAAACTCGGGCGTGGGAGGAGTTCGGAGAGGCCATGGAGAATGACTTCCGTACGGCTTCGAGGCGATTCTGGTCCACCATCCGGCGTCTCAGGGGGGGAAAGAGGTACGAGACCAACACCATTTATGGTGGAGGTGGCGTGCTGCTGACCTCAACTCGGGATGTTGTGAGTCGGTGGGCGGAATACTTCGAAGACCTCCTCAATCCTACTGGCACGTCTTCCACTGAGGAAGCAGAGCCTGGGGACTTTGGGTCGGGTTCTCTGATCTCTGGTGCTGAGGTCGCCGAGGTGGTTAAAAAGCTCCGCGGTGGCAAGGCTCCGGGGGTGGATGAGATTCGCCCGGAGTTCCTTAGGGCTCTGGATGTTGTAGGGTTGTGTTGGCTTACGCGACTCTGCAATATCGCGTGGACATCTGGGGCAGTTCCCTTGGATTGGCAGACTGGGGTGGTGGTTCCCCTATTTAAAAAGGGGGACCGTAGGGTGTGTTCCAACTATAGGGGGATCACACTCTTAAGCCTCCCTGGTAAGGTCTATTCAGGGGTTCTGGAGAGGAGGGTCCGTCGGATAGTCGAACCTCGGATTCAGGAGGAGCAGTGTGGTTTTCGTCCTGGTCGTGGAACACTGGACCAGCTCTACACCCTCAGCAGGGTCCTGGAGGGTGCGTGGGAGTTTGCCCAACCAGTTTACATGTGTTTTGTGGACTTGGAGAAGGCATTCGACCGCGTCCCTCGGGGGGTTCTGTGGGGGGTACTCCGGGAGTATGGGGTACCAGGCCCTTTGATAAGGGCTGTTAGGTCCCTGTACGACCGGTGTCAGAGCTTGGTCCGCATTGCCGGCAGTAAGTCAGGCTCGTTTCCGGTGAGAGTTGGACTCCGCCAAGGTTGCCCTTTGTCACCGATTCTGTTCATAACTTTTATGGACAGAATTTCTAGGCGCAGCC
>JBBPBX010078218.1:0-11223 GCA_038048925.1 Garcialebias charrua | reverse complement strand
GTAATTATGGTAATAAACTCGTGCGCAAAGTTAATATTTTCACTCAGAATGAATGGATAAGCCGGTTGCGCACCAAAGCAGGGTGCGCGCACACACAAATACCGACACACAATCACTCGTTCTTTGCGTGATAAACACATTTTATTACTATTCTTACTTAGGATTTATTTCCCCACCCATATTATATTAAATTCATTATTTTCCTGAATCTAGAAATAATTTCTGATCGCGCAGGGATCAAACAAACATGTCCTTCACACATGCAGGAAGTAATTTGCATCTGTTTAACATATGTAAATGAAGGCGTGTCAGGGGAGGTGTCTCACGTGCGCTCAGTTCCACGTTGGTTGTGATGTACAAAAGGAATGTGCGTGGATTCAGGTGTACGCACGGTTTGATACATCTGGATTTTTTTGTGCGTACACAGTTTTCTGGATTTGACCGTACGTCACTTTTCAGTAGGAAATCCACGCAAGTCTTTGTACATGAGGCCCCTCGTGAAATGTCATTCATGCACAACTGTCCTTTTCAGCTATTAAAATCTAAATACAGACCTAGTAATGTTCTTTGTGGTCAACAGAGGAAGACTGTGGAGATGATGGGGTCACCATGCAGTCTGAGGAAAGGCCTGAGAATGACGGAGTAGAGGATGAGGAGAGTGTAAGTGTATGATGAAATTATATAGATTCTCAATCTTAAAAATGATTTAATAATCTCTTTTTACTGATAATACTGATAAACCTGTTGTTTGTTTAGGAACTGCCTCCCTGCAATCTGTCCAGAAAGTCTCCACTGGAGGAGCTTTTGGCTGAGGAAGAGGCACAGAACATAACGTCACAGCTCCATGTCCATGAAGAGAGGGCTGCAGATGTACCAGGACATTTCACCAGCTGTTCTGTCTGAGGACTCTGCTGCTGGTGGTGGAACCATCACAAGACTTATCCTTTGCTGTCAGATCTTGCATTCTCATATTTATGTGTTCAGGCTTCTTCCACACCCAGCAAACATGTTCTCCACTGCAGGAGACACTTTCTGTCTAGAACACTCACACATACTGCCTGAGGAGTAGATATGATCATTTTCCTCAACAAGAACCATTTCTGATTTTATACTGTACCTGCTGCTAACCTGGACTGGGTTGTACGAGTTGCTCTTTTTTATTATAATAATAATAATAATTTTGTTTGATATTCTGCAGCAGGTTAGCCCATCAGTGAGAGCTCAGTAACATGACTGCAGCATCAGACACTGGACATGTGGAAATGTGTTTCCATGAGGTTTTCAAACATAAAGCTCTCTTGTGAAAGTGTACCCCTGCGGAAAGAAAATTCATAACATATTGAAGTTCATAAGTTTGATATTTATGTACTGGTTGAAAATAGCCCTGTGAGAAATTCATAGTAAATTTAACAAAAAGGAAAAAGTTCATAGAATTAAAATTCAAATAGAAGTTAAAATTATTTCATCCTGAAAGAACTCTGCCTAACTACTGTAGCTCTAAATAGTGTTAACTTATTATTTTTATATAAAAGTTTCTGTTAACTTATTATTTTTATATTTATTGTTTCTGTTTAGGGCCCTGAGACGACTTCTGTTGTGACTTGGCGCTGTGACTAGCACCAATGTAAACTGGTTGTGTGAACCAAATCTTTTAAGAAAATAAAATGTTCAACACATTCTGACTTTGTCTTCTTATTGATGTATTATCACCCAAAAAAATGTGTATTTTGATTTAAGACAGGCTCAGAGTCCAGTTTTATTTTAACCATTTTAGTAAAAACAAATTTGATGACCATGTTACATTGCTGTAGAAAACATGTAACATTTAAGCTAAATGACACATAAGATTTAAACACTGTTTACATTATAGCATTACATCTTCTGATTTTAAGTCACAGCTTCCTTGACTGCTCTTGGAGATTTAAAAACATAATCAGTCAGAGAAAGGTAACTGTGGATGGTTGAACAGAAGAGCTGCTTCATCAGACGGTTTCCAAGTGGATCACTTCTTGTCCTTGGTGCCTCATTGGAACAACTTGTTTGTATTTGGTGTTTGGATCTGATCTCGGCTCTAGCCTCCTCGCTGCTTCCCTCATGTTTGAGCTGTATGGTGTCTCCCCACTTCTCACAAACATCCAGGCTGGACCAGAGGTTCCCTCATCATCACCACCTCCTGCCGTGTCCTGTACAGTGGAAGAAAATCTCTTATGGGCTGCTACAAACAGGTTCATAAAACAATATAGCAGACATCAGGGGCGGCTGTGGCGTAGTGGTAATGGCAGTCGTCCCCCCAATCGGAAGGTTGGAGGTTCGAATCCCGGTTCCCCACACCATGTGTCGTCGTGTCCCTGGGCAAGACACTTAACCCTGAGTTGCTCCCGGTAGGACTGGAAGGCGCCTTGCATGGCAGTCGCCGCTACCGGTGTATGAATGCGTGTATGAATGGGTGGATGGTTGGTATTGTAAAGCGCTTTGGGGCTCCTCACAGGGGGCTGGAAAGCGCTATATAAATAAGCTCCATTTACCATTTACATCTGTTGAATATAAAAAGTTTATATTGTCTAATATTTAACAGGTTTGACTTCAGCTCAAGTTTTGTACACAAGCTTGAGTTAAAATAACTTTTGCTTCAAAACTGAGTACGTAATTCCTAAGTAGACTTTCAAAAGAGATGTTCTTTGGGGGCGGCCGTGGCACAGTGGTAATGGCAGTCGACCCCCAATCGGAAGGTTGGAGGTTCGAATCCCGCGTCCGCCCACCATGTGTCGTTGTGTCCCTGGGCAAGGCACTTAACCCCAAATTGCTCCCGGTAGGTCTGGATGGCGCCTTGCAAGGCAGGCTACCACTACCGGTGTATGAATGTCTGAATGAATGGGTGGATGGTTGGTATTGTAAAGTGCTTTGGGGCTCCTCACAGGGGGCTGAAAAGCGCTATATAAATAAGCTCCATTTACCATTAAGCTCCATTTAATGATCAGACACACGACTGTTCAAGTTCCACTTGTGCATTTCCCTCTTGAGTCTGAAGAACTTTCTGGTAGATAATTACAATATTGCATAGACATTAGGGGCAGTTCCCCTGGATTGGCAGACTGGGGTGGTGGTTCCCCTATTCAAAAAGGGGGACCGTAGACTGTGTTCCAACTACAGCAGGGGTGCTCACACTTTTTCAGCATGCGAGCTACTTATAAAACAACCAAGTCAAAAAGATCTACCCAATACAAAAATGCAAAACATATAATTATCTGCAAATGTATTAAGGATTCTTTTTATGTACAATGTATGTTGATGTACCTTGCATAACTGAATAAGCCCATATTGCACAACACATATAATAAATCAGGGGTCACCGACGTGGTGCCCGCGGGCACCTGGTCGCCCGCAGGGACCAAATGGGGTGGTGGTGACAGCAATATAGATTTTTTATTTTTTTTAAAGATGGTAGGAACTGATCCCCACCCCCTTCTTTATAAGAATCTGGTCTTTTACTTTAATAAATGTTTAAAAAAATCATTAGATTTTTTTTACTTTATAATGTCATCTCTAAAAGCCCCCTCCAGCAAATCTAAAGTGGTCCACAGGCCACCAGTTGATAACCACAGTTATAGCAGGTTTTTATGCCTCAGGACACGTTTAATTTAATGAACGAAGGCATAAAAATGTCTCTTTTGGTACGGAGAGATTTAATGTATACAGCGGTGCTTATACGTTTATTTTACAGACTGTCCCTGAAAGCACCGCGAAAGTGTGTTATGCAAACTCACGCTGCGGGACAGGGAAACGTGCAGAGAACAGAGAGTAGTCAAGGAGGTTATGCTGTATGAAAAGTGTCGCGTATGATTTGAATAATAAAGCAACGTCAACTCCCAAACAGTATGTTTCTTAAGCGTGCAAAGAAACATCACAGCGTCACTCACCCCGAACGATGCTTCGGTGGCGGCGTTTCACTTTTGAAGTTGCTGCTGTCCGAACTGGGATTTTAGTTCCTCCACTTTTCTCTTTCTCAGCTGGCTTTTCGGTGGGAATTCGATGTCGTATTTTCCATGAACAGTCCGAAATCTGATTGTTTTCGCTTGTATCTTTTGTTGCGTTTCACCTTCGCGCCATTGTTTTTAGAAGCTGCATGAGCAATGACCTAAAGCTCTCATCTGATTGGTTGCCGTGTATGTCAATCAAGTGACGGGATGTTTGATAGGCTAAAACTCAAGATTTAGTTGTCATCTGATTGGTTGCCCTGTATGTCAATCAAGTAACGGGATGTTTGATTGGCTGACAATTTTTTAATGTCACGCTGCGAGAAAAAAAAAATAATAATGTCACGCTGCGGATCGACCAGTAATGCCTCCGCGATCGACCGGTAGCTCGCGATCGACGTTATGAGCAGCTCTGAACTACAGTATGTATAGGGGGATCACACTCTTAAGCCTCACTGGTAAGGTCTATTCAGGGGTTCTGGAGAGGAGGGTCCGTCGGATAGTCGAACCTCGGATTCAGGAGGAGCAGTGTGGTTTTCGTCCTGGTCGTGGAACACTGGACCAGCTCTACACCCTCAGCAGGGTCCTGGAGGGTACATGGGAGTTTGCCCAACCAGTCTACATGTGCTTTGTGGAAGTTCCTCAGAACCGCAAACAACTCCAACGCTTCCTGGGCTTCGCAAACTTTTATTGCCGTTTCATCAGGAACTTCAGTCAAGTTGTAAGTCCATTAACCAGACTTCTTCTCTCTGTATTTTCTCTTGAAACAAGGATGCAGAGGGGCCTTCATTAAACTCAAATGACTTTTTTCCTCTGCTCCTGTTCTAACTCATCCTGACCCCAAATAGCAGTTTATTGTTGAGGTTGACGCCTTGGACACTGGCGTGGGTGCTGTTCTCTCTCAAAGATCCCCTGTTGCTAACAAGATTTGAGCACACACAGTACCGTACATGCTGAGACAAAACTCTTGACATCACGTTGAAGGGTAGGCCACCAGAAGTGTTTCTTAGTAAAAGAAGTCATACCTGTGCATTTTTTTCACGATGACTATCTTCTTCTGAGGCCAACTACGGCGTGGGGAATCGGGAATTGCTGGCCATAAAATTGGCTCTTAAGAAATGGAGGCATTGGTTAGAGGAGTCCAACTTACCTTTTATCGTTCTGACCGACCATAAGAACCTTTCTTACCTACGGAGTGCCAAGAGATTGAACCCAAGGCAGGCCAGGTGGTCCTTGTTTTTCACCAGTTTCAATTTTTCCATCACATACTGCCCAGGGTCTAAAAATGTTAAGCCAGATGCCCTGTCAAGACAATTCTCATACACAGATTCTTCCGAGACCACCGAGGCCATTCTCCCTCACACATGCTTTGTTGGTGCCACCTCCTGGGGGATTGAGAGGGACATCATTCGAGCTCAACAGACTGAACATGATCCTGGTAATGGTCTGCCTAATCGATTGTTTGTTCCCAAGTCTGTGATCAGCCAGGTTCTGAAATGGGTTCACTTTTCTAAGTTTTCTTGCCTTCCTGGCGTCAATCGTATGACTTATTTTACTAAGAAACACTTCTGGTGGCCTACCCTTCAACATGATGTCAAGAGTTTTGTCTCAGCATGTACGATACTGTGTGTGCTCAAAATAAGAGCATCCATCAACCTCCTGCGGGATTACTCTGACCCTTTCCTGTTCCTGGTTGTCCCTGGTCTTAAATTGCACTGGATTTTGTGACAGGTCTACCCCCCTCTGAAGGTAACACCACCATTCTTACCATTATTGACAGATTTTCTAAAGCAGCACATTTCGTCCCGTTAACCAAACTCCCCTCAGCTCTGGAGACCGCTCAACTCTTGGTCCTACATGTCTTTAGACTTCATGGCATACCTTGCAACATCGTCTCGGATCATGGTCCTCAATTTGTGTCCCAGGTTTGGAAGGCTTTTTGTCAAGCCCTTGGAGCCTCTGTGAGTTTGTCTTCTGGTTATCACCCCCAAACCAACAGTCAGTCCGAAAGATGCAACCAAGCACTTGAGTCCTCTATTCGTTGTGTCATTGAGAATAACCTTGCTAATTGGTCCTCTCTTCTTCCCTGGGTCGAGTATGCCCATAATACTCACACGTCCTCGGCTACCGGTCGCTCCCCTTTTGAAGCATCTCTGGGTTACCTGCCTCCACTGTTTCCCCACCAAGAGGTGGACATGTCTGTTCCCTCTGTCCAACACCACCTACGACGTTGCAAACGGATCTGGAGGCAGACCATGGAGGCTCTTCTCCGGACCCGTGACCAAACCAAGAGGTGGGCTAATCGTCGCCATGTCCCGGCTCCTCGGTACTCTGTGGGACAAAAGGTATGGCTCTCCACTCAGAACATCTCTCTTAAGGACACCTTCAGAAAACTGGGACCCAGATTTATTGGACCTTTTTCTGTCATTAAACTTGTTAACCCCACTGCTGTCAAACTCCGACTCCCTCGCTCTATGCGTATTCACCCACCTTCCACGTGTTCCAAATCAAACCCTTTGTGGAGAATCCATTAAATCCATCAGACCAGGATCGTCCACACCCTCGCATCATTGATAATCAGACTGTGTTCATTCTTCACAAGATCCTGGATGTTCGACGACGGGGTCATGGGCATCAGTTTTTAGTTGATTGGGAGGGTTATGTCTCTAAGGAGAGATTGTGGACCCCTAGATCCTTTATCTTGGATCCTGATCTCATCAAATACTTTTTTCTGAGACACCCTGACAAGTGTCTTAGATCGCCTGGAGACAATGTTTGAGGGGGATGTACTGTTGGGTTTGTGTTGTTTGCGAGAACTCACCTTGCAGTTGCTGAGTGCTTAAGACAGAGTTCCTGTGTGCAAAAAATGAATTGGGAGAGGGTGCGCGAACGCTAGCCTTCAACAACAGAAGTGAATTTTGGAGAGGGTACATGAACGCTAGCCTTCACCAATAGAGAACAAGTTTGGCAAAAAATGAATTGGGAGAAGGTGCGCGAACGCCAGCCTTCACCAATAGAGAACAAGTTTGGCAAAAAATGAATTGGAAGAGGGTGCGCGAACCGCACTGCTAGTTCAGCTAGTTCAGCCCAACCGCTTATGAGGTAGGCGAAAGTGAATTGTGAGAGGGTGTGAAGAACGCCGGCCTTCACCAATTAAAAACAAGGCCAAAACCCAGACTAGCACCGCTAGCTTAGCCCAACCGTGTACATGTATAAGGTTGGTGAAAGTGAATTGGGAGAGGGTGCGAGAAATGCTAACCTTCACCTAGTGCTGGGCGATATGACGATATATATCGTGGGGATGATAGAAACGTGTCTATCGTGCTACTTGCCTTCTATCGTCTATATCGTTTATAAAATAATTTTATTAATTATTCATGCAAATAAATAAAGTAGGTTACGATGAAATGTATTGGTGTTGTCACTTTGCTTAAACTCAGTTTATATGTGTGATAAATAAGAATAAAGAATAACTTTCGCAAAGAAGCTTCATATTGTGGTTTTGGGACACGACGGCGCTGCTTTATGTTTGACGCACGCGCGGATTTGCGACACATGCTTTACGTTGTTAAACTCGAGAGCCATGGAGACGCAGGGGCATGAACAACAAGGAGAAACAGCTGCACAGGCAGCCCAAGAAGAAGAACTTTTACCAAAAAGAGGGAGAACGTCTGTTATTTGGGTACATTTTGGATTCAAGAAGTCTGGCACGGAGCAGAAAACGGTAATCTGCAAACTTTGTCACAAGGCCGTTCCCTCGTCCGACACCAACACAACCAACCTATTCTATCACCTGAAGAAGAACCATGAAAAAGAACACATCAGAATCCAAAAAGTGCGAGGTAAAGCGAGTTGTGAAACAGCCGGGGAAAGTTGCAAAAAGAAGACCCATAGCCAGCCGAAGATAACGGAATTTTTAACTAATAACTGAAAACATACTAAATTAATTGTGGTATATCGTGATATATATCGTTATTGTGATATAAAAAGTCCATATCGTGATATATGATTTTTTCCATATCGCCCATACCTTCACCAATTAAAAACAAAGCCAAAATTCAGACTAGCACCGCTAGTTCAGCCCAACCGGGTATGATGTTGGTGAAAAAGAACTGGGAGAGGGTGCGAGAAACGCTAACCATCATCAATAGAACACAAGACCAAAACTCAAGAAGACTAGCACTACTAGCTCAGCCCAACCGTCTATGAGGTTGGCGCGTTCATGAGTTTATGGAAGGTGTGCGAATGCTCGCCTTTTTATTGTTTTTCTCTTGCATTTGTTGTTGGATGTAACTGGGACCCTGTGTACATAATCTCGTTTTCAACACATGTACTACATGCGGTGCAAATGACAATAAATTCTCTCTGACTCTCTCTGACTCTGACTCTTTTTAAAGTAAACAAGGCCAGAAACACAGCTGGCTACACAATAAACTTTGGTAGAAGAGTTTATGAATAGTTTATGGAAGGTGCGCGAACACTCGCCTTCTTAAAGTAAACAAGACCAGAACACAGCTGGCTACACAATAAACTTCAGCAGAAACGTTTATGAATAGTTTTTGGAAGGTGCGCGAACGCTCGCCTTCTAAAGTAAACAAGGCCAGAAACATAGCTGGCTACACAATAAACTTCGATAGAAGCGTTTATGAATAGTTTTTGGAAGGTGCGCGAACTATCGCCTTCTAAAGTGAACAAGGCCAGAAACATAGCTGGCTACATAATAAACTTCGGTAGAAGCATTTATGAAGAGTTTATGGAAGGTGGGCGAATGCTCGCCTTCTAAAGTAAACAAGATACAAGATACAAGATACAAGAGCTTTTATTAATGTGGTGGTATAGGAAGGCGAATAATTACCTAAATAAATCTCAGGTGCGTAGGGCTGGCTGGCGGTGGGCGTGGTGTATAACTAGCTGCCGCATTCAGTCGGACAGGTCGTTTTCGTGCTCCCGCTGAATGGCTGGTGGCCGTGGGTGTTGGCCGTGCAAGGCAACCCGTCGCTGAGTGTGGTGCGGGCCGGTGTTGATTCCTTTACGGGGTAGGTGTTGTCTCTCTCTGCACTATAGCAATATCGAACAGAAACCCTAAATGGAGGTGTTGTTATAGGTAAAACGGCCGCGGCGCTGCGCTTCTCCGCCCCCTCATGCTGTGAGGGTGTGTGTGTGTGTACGTGGTTGTGAAGCCGGCAGGTAAGGAAACTATTGGCCTTGTAAGCTCTATTTGTGGCAGCTATATGAAGAGTAGTTATTAATTCACTTTCTTTAGGTCCCTTCCACCTGCCACTGCTGCTCTGTTTCCGGAGACTGATGCTCTGTCTTCCGGGTCCGCTCTGGGTTCCTGGCGACTCCGTTTGGGGGAAGCTCTGTACGAGTGATTGAAACACGGACCGTGGCGTCGTCAGCTGTTTCCCTGACCGTGGTGTCGTCAGCTGTTTCCCTTACAGCGGCGCGTGGAGTGTGACGTCAGTGCAGCCAGCTGCTTGTCGCTGGAATGTGACGCGAGTGTACCCCGGTCGAATGGTGAACTGTATATATTTATTGTAATTGTTTATGTCTATGTGAGTAATTGTTTTGTGTGGAGTAGTCAGTATCTTTGGGGTTTAAAGGGTTTTTGGGTTTGTTTATTTAGAAGTGGTGTTGGCATAGCAGCCCCATTTTGGTGAATAATTTACTGAACATTGAATGTAAAGGATGTTTAAAATGTGTTTGTTTACTTATTATTAATAAATTGTGTTAAGTTATATAAAAGTTGTCCCGGATGTTTAAATTTGTGCAAAGCAAACCTGCGGGGTGTTACAAACATAAGGTTAATAATCTCTGGGTGAAACTCCCAGGGTGGCGTTGTCTAACTTATCATGGTTAATCTGTTTCATGCTCTTAGCTAAGGAAGTAATGCCACATTTTTGGCGTTGTTGGTAGGGCTTTGCTTTTATGAACATCCGGGACTAGTAGTTGTGACTTGCAATATTGGGGTTTTTTATTGGTGTTTCTCTTTGGTTTATTTTCTTTTGTGTTTTGTGTGCAGATTGGTCGACCGGAAGCAGAGCAGTGGTGGTTCCAGCACATCTTTGAGGTGGTGGGTGGTTAAGATTTGTAATTATGGCCGAGGAAATTAGGGAGCTCAAAGAGTTGGTGGAGAGCTTAAAAATTGATAATGAGCAGTTGCGCCAAGGGCAGGCCAGCTCAAGTGCCCAGCCGTCGACTTCAGGAGTAGGCCTACCTAATGCCCCTCTTACAGAGAGACTGATTTTTGTGCCTAGAGATAGGAAGTGTCCCATCTTTAGAGGAAGGACCGGCATAGGACTGAGTGAGTGGATGGAGGAGGCGGAGATGTGTATGCGGGCGCGACATTTGTCTGTGGCTGATCAAGCTTTTTTTCTTTTGGATCACTTAGAAGGGGAGGCTCGAAATGAAATTAAGTATCGTTCTAGTGCGGAGAGGGAGAACCCTGCCAGAATATTTGAAATTTTACAGGAATTATATGGCTGCGCTGAGTCATATGTTGCTTTACAAGAAACCTTCTTCTCCAGAAGGCAGCAAGAGGGAGAGAGCCTTCAGGAGTTCTCCCTTGCATTAATGGGCCTTATGGAGAGGGTAAAGCAGCGCGCACCTGCTGGCATGTTGAACTCAGTGATGTTGTTAAGAGATCAGTTTGTTGAACAGGTGTTGGATGGTTCTCTGCGTCGTGAACTGAAGCAGTTTGTGCGCAGGAGGCCAGACAGCACCCTGCTTGAGGTTAGGGCTGCAGCAATTCAGTGGGAGCGCGAAGGGGTACCCTATGGGGTGAGAAGTCCAAGCCAATCAGTTCCGTCTGTTCATGGTATTCAGTATGGGATTTATGGTAGCCCGCGGGTAGCTCCCCTAGCAGCTGCAACGGAAATGAGCCAGCTTAGAGAGATGCTAAAGTGTCAGCAGGAACAGCTCCAGCAGCTTAGTGAGAGCATTTCCCAGTTAAAAAACTCTCGTAGTTCCAACCGTCCTCGGTTCTCGGGTCCAGTGATTTGCAGGCGGTGTAACCAGCCCGGCCACTTTGCACGAGAATGTGACGGGGTGCGTGTCTCTACTCGGGTCCCAGTTCGGAGTAATCCAGCTTCTCGTCCCCACCCTGCTTCAGAGGGGGAAAACTAGTCCCCACCGAACTGCCGAGTCACTGTTCAGGTGGGGGTGTTATTGGCTCACAGCCTGTTATGAGAAACTTTGGCGCGTCTAAATTGGTGTCCGCTTGTCCTCATGTAGATGTAGTCATGGGTGG
>JBBPBX010078217.1:2126-16674 GCA_038048925.1 Garcialebias charrua | reverse complement strand
TCGCACACTGCAGGTACACACACTCGCACACTGCAGGTACACACACACACACACACACACACACACACTGCAGGTACACACACACTGCATGTACACACACACTGCAGGTGCACACACTCGCACACTGCAGGTACACAAACACTGAAAGTACAAACCAGATTCCAAAAACGTTGTGACACTAAACAAATAGTACAGGTGTTGAGATTTCTGGAAGTATTCCTGAGCCCATTCTGTTATTTCCTTGACAGTTGCATTCCTGTTTGAGGTGCAGTGACGTTTAAGGGCCCGGAGATCACGAGCATCCAGTAGAGTTTTACGGCCTTGACCCTTACACACAGCGATTGTTCCAGATTCTCTGAATCTTTTGATGATGTTATGCACGGTTGATGATGATAACTTAAAAGTCTTTGCTATTTTACGCTGGGTAACACCATTCTGGTATTGCTGCACTATCTTTCTGTGCAACAATGGTGGAATTGGTGATCCTCTTACCATCTTGGCTTCTGAGAGACACTGACACTCTGAGAAGCTCTTTTTATACCCAATCATGTTGTCAATTGACCTAATTAGTGTTAATTGGTCTTCCAGATGTTCGTTATATGCTCAATTTCCTTTTTCCAGCCACTTATTGCTACTTGTCCCAACTTTTTTGGGATTTGTTGACACTGAAATTTTGAATCAACATATTTTTCCTTTAAAATGTTACATTTACTCAGATTAAACTTTTGATCTGTCATCTATGTTCTATTACGAATAAAATATTGACATTTGCCATCTCCACATCATTGCATTCAGTTTTTATTCACAATTTGTTTAGTGTCCCAACTTTTATGGAATCCTGTTTGTACACACACTGCATATACACGCACATACACACACACTGCAGGTACACAAACACACACACAGATTTGTGTTGAACGTCTTGACGTGTTTGTGTTCAGAGACATTACCACCCGGTGGTCTGGCGGTTTGCGGCCCACCTGAGCCACGGAGCTCCCAGTGAAGGTTCCATGTCTCTGAGTGTGGAGCTGAGCCGCAGGTATGACACACTGCAGCTTCTTCGTTGTAGCACATGCAGCAGGATCCAGGTGTTCATGGAGAAGTTTTAATCCACAGCTGCAGCTTTGAGTCACTTCCTGTTTGAGACGGAGGTTCAACTCCTCCGCTGAAACAGGAGGAGGTGTTTGCTCTCACGTCTGTCCCCTCTGTGATGCTGATGTGATTCAAACCTGTGCAGGTCACCACTGGAGCTTTTTGAAGATTACAGTGTCAGAGACATGACCTTTAACCCCCCTGTGTCCCCTCCCGGCTCCAAGAAGAAGGTGGGACACTGCAGCAGACGGGTTGTTGTGAACCTCAACATGAACGTCCTAACGTCTTCTTGTTGTCCAGGACCGGTTTGTGTTGGGAGCAGAGCTGCTGGACGCTGAGCTGCAGAAACGAGTCGAGCGCATCCTGGAGGCCGTCGTGGACATCCAGGCAGATTTTACAGCAACACACACACTCATAACAACACAACACTGACACACAAACACACACTCAGTTTGGTTGACGTCTGACCTTCTGAAATAAAGAAACAATTTGTTTGAATTCCAGTTTTGTTTTCCTGCAGCAGAATAAATGTGAACGTTTGTAACCAGATTGTTGTGTTGCTCTTTAATTTGACTTAGTGAAGTGAGGATCTGGTTTTCAGTTTCAGGACAAACTCACCGTGTGTGAATTTATGACGCATCTCTGTCTGACGTCAAATCAGACTCCACCTTTTCTTGCTTTAGATTCATCAGGATTGTTCTTTATTTCTGTTTATTAAATGTAAAAAAAAAAGAACGGAGAACTTTTTATATACGGTACCGTATTTTCCAGCCTATAAGTCACACTTTTTTTTTCAAACTAATTTTCATGTCCTGCGACTTATACGGTGAAGTGACATATTTAGGGATTTTCTCCCATATTTTTAGACCAATTTTTGGCTGAGATATGACCGTTTCCATTCATTCTGACGAAAAAAATTGAGCAGTACCACTTTCGGCCACTAGGGTCCACCGAGCGTTCCCTGCTCATGTGTCCGACAGAAGCCTCCTCTGGTCGGACTCACTCTGTCGCAGCACGGCCTCCTGCTCTCTGGAGATAAGAACTACTGTTAGCTCAGTGTTAGAAAAATAGCTCAAGAACCACAGGACAGATTTTGATGAAACTTACAGAAAGTAATGACTGGATGGACTTTTACAAACTGTTATCTTTAGGAGATGTTTGAGATAAAATTCAATTTATTTATAATTTATTTTCGTAGCGCGCACGTTTGGAAGACCGTCAAAGCGAAACAATTTAAATCCAGCTGATTTGAACATTACGTTAATTTTTAAAGGAAAAGTTCAGCTCAGAAACACTTTTGCTATAATGTCAGCAAACATATATTTCAAGGTGTATATCTTGTTAAATTTTAAAGAAATGAAGCGTATCCGCTCGCTGCGCGTGCACGCGACAGCACCGACATAGCAAAACTATTTTTTTTTAATTCAGCTGATTTTACCGGTACGTGCATTTATTATCAATCAATCAACTTTATTTCTATAGCACATTTTAAAAACCACAAGAGTAACCAAAGTGCTGCACAATAACACAAAAGACAAGTTAATTAAAACGATTAAAAAAACATACAAAGCATACAAAAAAAATAAAAATACATATACCAGTCTCACTGCAGGTGGGTTAAAATGCCATAAAAGAACAAGATCACGTGTTAAAAGCCAAGGAATAAAAGTGTGTTTTTAAAAGGGATTTAAAAACAGGAAGAGAGGAGTTCTGTCTGACACTCAATGGTAAGTTGTTCCACAACCTGGGAGCAACGAGGGAACGGGGACTACAGGCGGAAATTAGTATTATTACTATAACCTGGCACAATGCATCTTTCCTGTTTTTGTAGGTCAATGTATTGTTGTGCACTGTCCCTGAGAAAACAAATAAATCATCATCGTCATCATCAACGACAGAAAACGCTCTGTCACCTCTGAGTTTCAGCCTAGTATTGGACTGTCAGCAGCAACTGATCAGCTGATCTTAGAGATCGGGGAGGGCAGTAGGGCTGAAGCAGCTCAGACAGATATGGTGGGGCAAGGTTGTTCAGGCATTTAAAAACAAATAGCAAAAGTTTAAAATGAATTCTGTAGTGCACAGGGAGCCAGTGAAGGGACGCCAGGATGGGAGTGATATGCTCACGCCTACGGGTCTGGGTTAAGAGGCGAGCAGCAGAGTTCTGCACGAGCTGCAGACGGAGCGAGAGGTCTGGCTGATGCCTACATACAGTGCATTACAGTAATCAAGACGAGATGTAATAAAAGCGTGGATTAATTTCTCCAAGTCAGGTCTTGATAAGATTGGTTTCACTTTTGCAATTTGTCAAAGTTGATAAAAACTTTTCTGAACAACACTGCTGATCTGTTTATCAAATTTAAAATCAGACTCAAACTTCACCCCCAGATTGGTGACACAGTCCCTGAGGTAACATGACAGTGAGCCAAGGTCTATGCTGTAAGGAGGACAGCAACTCGGTCTAAACATCAAGATTTCAGTCTTGTTCTCGTTTAGACTAAGGAAGTTTAGAGAAAACCATGCCTTAACATCATTAAGGCAGGGTGTGAGTTGCTGGAGTGTATTGTTTTGTGCCAGGGGAAGATAGATCTGGCAATCAGCATAGAAATGAAAAGAAATGCCATGTTTCCTAAAAAATTGAGCCGAGGGGGGAGTAAATAAAGAGCAAATAAAAGAGGGCCATGGATGGAGCCCTGGGGTACGCCGTGTAGAAGAGGAGCAGTGGAAGACATAAAATTGTAAATTTTTTATTAAGAATAAATTCAGCTCAGACACATCTTTGCTATAATTTACAACAAACAAATAATAGTTTTTAAGTGTTAATCTTGTGAAAGTCCTACCGTGCACGCTCCTGTGGCCATTTTGCAGCCAATCAATTTTGGGCAAAACACCGGCCCACATTTCCGGGTTGTCACCGCTGACGCGTAACATACGCGACGCGTCAGCGGTGACGCGTAATAGATGCGATTTATACGGCGGTGCGACATGTTTATGGATTTTTCCACTTTATTGGACATAATTGGACTGATGCGACATTTAGGGCGGAGGGACTTTTCAGCCAGAAAATACGGTATATAAATATATAATTTTATAATTCTTCAGTCCATGGACAGCTAAGATACTGAACAGCACCTCCAAGCTCCCATGCCTCTGGTAGAGGACCTGGCTTCAAGGGAAGTGGATCCGCCGAAGTGGAAAAACGTTTCTGATCAGCTTTAATCTGTTTTAATGACAAGTGCTATCTTCTTCAAACTATACTGTAATGGACTTTTAACAAAGGATGTTCTCTCAGTCTCAGCCTCTTTAGTCTGACTACATATCTGTCGTCACGGTTACAGAAAACACATCACTATTACGTTACAGATGACACGTCACGGGTACCGATTTATTTATTTAGTCATTCATTCATTTACAAACCGGATTCCAAAAAAGTTGGAACAATAAACAATTAGTGAATAAAAACTGAATGCAATGATGTGGAGATAGCCTGGTTAAAACCAGGCCCTTGTCCTTCACTTCGCTTCGTACTAGGGTCTGGACTTTCTCCATAGAGAAACGATTCTTGCTGGAGGCGTGGCCTCTGCCTGAGGAACAAAACCATTGGATCTTAGAAAAATTTTGAACAGGGAAAGCATTCTGCTCCCTCCCCCTCAGAGCCATATATGGCTCTGTTTCCTACTCTGGTGAACTTGACATCAGCTCCGCCTCCTGCTGAATTTTCTCTTGCCGCTGCATATTCTGTGTTTATATGTTAATAAAACGTTCTAATAAAATAAAACCATGTAGCGCTGGTCCAGCACACCAGAAGACCAGAAAATATGCAGGGACTCGGGCAGCAACGTAAAACCCTAGTTTAATTCTCTCGTGACAACCTCAGTCATTTCCTTATTCTTTGCACTCAGCGGAGAGAGAGGAGGAGGAGGAGGGAGCGATCACTTGACTTTTGGCAAAAAAACAAAAGAAAACTCCAGATAAGGGATTAAGAAGGGGAATTTAATACATTTGTGTCACATATAAAACAGTCCTGCATCGCTTTGCATCGCTTTGAATGAGAACATGCGAATGCTCGCTGGCTGCGCTGGGACAGGTGGGGGCGTGGGTTAGGGGCCAAAAACTCCACCCCTTCTGTTCTCTGATTGGTCCGGTCAAAAATCTACTGGAGAAACCCTTGTCTATGGGAGAAGTCCCAGACTGTGCAGTGAAGGGAAATGAGAATTGAGCGGAGCTGTGCAGGAAGGCGAGGGCCAGGCTAATGTGGAGATGGCAAAAGTCAATATTTTATTCGTAATAGAACATAGACGACAGATCAAAAGTTTAATCTGAGTAAATGTAACATTTTAAAGGAAAAACTTGTTGATTCAAAATTTCACAGTGTCAACAAATCTAAAAAAGTTGGGACAAGTAGCAATAAGTGGCTGGAAAAAGGAAATTGAGCATATAACGAACATCTGGAAGACCAATTAACACTAATTAGGTCAATTGACAACATGATTGGTATAAAAAGAGCTTCTCAGAGTGTCAGTGTCTCTCAGAAGCCAAGATGGTAAGAGGATCACCAATTCCACCATTGTTGCACAGAAAGATAGTGCAGCAATACCAGAATGGTGTTACCCAGCGTAAAATAGCAAAGACTTTTAAGTTATCATCATCAACCGTGCATAACATCATCAAAAGATTCAGAGAATCTGGAACAATCGCTGTGCGTAAGGGTCAAGGCCGTAAAACTCTACTGGATGCTCGTGATCTCCGGGCCCTTAAACGTCACTGCACCTCAAACAGGAATGCCACTGTCAAGGAAATAACAGAATGGGCTCAGGAATACTTCCAGAAAGCATTGTCAGTGAACACAATCCACCGTTGCAGCTGAAACTCTACAGTGCAAAGAGGAAGCCATTTCTAAGCAAGCTCCACAAGCTCAGACGTTTGCACTGGGCCAGGGGTCATTTAAAATGGAGTGTGCAAAATGGAAGACTGTTCTGTGTCAGATGAGTCACGATTTGAAGTTCTTTATGGAACACTGGGACGCCATGTCATCCGGACCAGAGAGGACAAGGATAGCCCAAGTTGTTATCAACGCTCCGTTCAGAAGCCTGCATCACTGATGGTATGGGGTTGCATGAGCGCTTGTGGCATGGGCAGCTTGCATGTCTGGAAAGGCTCCATTAATGCAGAGAACTATGTTCAGGTTCTAGAACAACATATGCTCCATCTAGACGTCATCTCTTTCAGGGAAGACCCTGCATTTTTCAACAAGATAATGCCAGACCACATTCTGCAGCAATCACAACATCATGGCTACGTAGGAGAAGGATCCGGTACTGAAATGTCCAGCCTGCAGTCCAGATGTTTCACCTATAGAGAACATTTGGTGCATCATAAAGAGGAAGGTGCGACAAAGAAGGCCCAAGACGATTGAACAGTTAGAGGCCTGTATTAGACATGAATGTAGAGCATTCCTATTTCTAAACTTGAGAAACTGGTCTCCTCTGTCCCCAGACGTCTGTTGAGTGTTGTAAGAAGAAGGGGGGATGCCACACAGTGGTAAAAATGGACTTGTCCCAACTTTTTTGGGATTTGTTGATGCCATGAAATTTTGAAACAACATATTTTTCCCTTAAAATGATACATTCTCTCAGTTTAAACTTTTCATCTGTGATTTGTTCTATTCTGAATAAAATATTAGATGTTGGCACCTCCACATCATTGCATTCAGTTTTTATTCACTATTTGTTTAGTGTCACAACTTTTTTGGAATCCAGTTTGTAACAAAAACATGTAGATTATAAGCAGGTGTAGAAAATTAAAAACGGGAACATGTCTGCATTGGCTGTTGCAGGAACTGAACAGAAGTTAAAAAGTTCATGTAACAAAAATCAATAAAAACCATCAAAAATGTGACAAAGTTTCAAATCTGTGATTTTACGTTTGATTGTGCTAAAGAAAAATTCAAAGTACTTGAAGGTTCTGGAAGAAGTCTCTGCTCCACTGATCCAGGAGGCTTCAGGAGGTCAGATGTTCTCGCTGGTCTACAGCTGGCCTACAGCTGGTCTACAGCTGGTCTACAGCTGGTCTACAGCTGGTCTACAGCTGGTCTACAGCTGGTCTACAGCTGGTCTACAGCTGGTCTACAGCTGGTCTACAGCTGGTCTACAGCTGGTCTACAGCTGGTCTACAGCTGGTCTACAGCTGGTCTACAGCTGGTCTACAGCTGGTCTACAGCTGGTCTACAGCTGGTCTACAGCTGGTCTACAGCTGGTCTACAGCTGGTCTACAGCTGGTCTACAGCTGGCCTACAGCTGGTCTACAGCTGGTCTACAGCTGGTCTACAGCTGGTCTACAGCTGGTCTACAGCTGGTCTACAGCTGGTCTACAGCTGGCCTACAGCTGGTCTACAGCTGGTCTACAGCTGGTCTACAGCTGGCCTACAGCTGGTCTACAGCTGGTCTACAGCTGGTCTACAGCTGGTCTACAGCTGGTCTACAGCTGGTCTACAGCTGGTCTACAGCTGGTCTACAGCTGGTCTACAGCTGGTCTACAGCTGGTCTACAGCTGGTCTACAGCTGGTCTACAGCTGGTCTACAGCTGGCCTACAGCTGGTCTACAGCTGGTCTACAGCTGGTCTACAGCTGGTCTACAGCTGGTCTACAGCTGGTCTACAGCTGGTCTACAGCTGGTCTACAGCTGGTCTACAGCTGGTCTACAGCTGGTCTACAGCTGGTCTACAGCTGGTCTACAGCTGGTCTACAGCTGGTCTACAGCTGGTCTACAGCTGGTCTACAGCTGGTCTACAGCTGGTCTACAGCTGGCCTACAGCTGGTCTACAGCTGGTCTACAGCTGGTCTACAGCTGGTCTACAGCTGGTCTACAGCTGGTCTACAGCTGGCCTACAGCTGGTCTACAGCTGGTCTACAGCTGGTCTACAGCTGGTCTACAGCTGGTCTACAGCTGGTCTACAGCTGGTCTACAGCTGGTCTACAGCTGGTCTACAGCTGGTCTACAGCTGGCCTACAGCTGGTCTACAGCTGGTCTACAGCTGGTCTACAGCTGGTCTACAGCTGGTCTACAGCTGGTCTACAGCTGGTCTACAGCTGGTCTACAGCTGGTCTACAGCTGGTCTACAGCTGGTCTACAGCTGGTCTACAGCTGGTCTACAGCTGGTCTACAGCTGGTCTACAGCTGGTCTACAGCTGGTCTACAGCTGGTCTACAGCTGGTCTACAGCTGGCCTACAGCTGGTCTACAGCTGGTCTACAGCTGGTCTACAGCTGGTCTACAGCTGGTCTACAGCTGGTCTACAGCTGGCCTACAGCTGGTCTACAGCTGGTCTACAGCTGGTCTACAGCTGGTCTACAGCTGGTCTACAGCTGGTCTACAGCTGGTCTACAGCTGGTCTACAGCTGGTCTACAGCTGGTCTACAGCTGGTCTACAGCTGGTCTACAGCTGGTCTACAGCTGGTCTACAGCTGGTCTACAGCTGGTCTACAGCTGGTCTACAGCTGGTCTACAGCTGGTCTACAGCTGGTCTACAGCTGGCCTACAGCTGGTCTACAGCTGGTCTACAGCTGGTCTACAGCTGGTCTACAGCTGGTCTACAGCTGGTCTACAGCTGGTCTACAGCTGGTCTACAGCTGGCCTACAGCTGGTCTACAGCTGGTCTACAGCTGGCCTACAGCTGGTCTACAGCTGGTCTACAGCTGGTCTACAGCTGGTCTACAGCTGGCCTACAGCTGGTCTACAGCTGGTCTACAGCTGGTCTACAGCTGGTCTACAGCTGGTCTACAGCTGGTCTACAGCTGGTCTACAGCTGGTCTACAGCTGGTCTACAGCTGGTCTACAGCTGGTCTACAGCTGGTCTACAGCTGGTCTACAGCTGGTCTACAGCTGGTCTACAGCTGGTCTACAGCTGGTCTACAGCTGGTCTACAGCTGGTCTACAGCTGGTCTACAGCTGGTCTACAGCTGGTCTACAGCTGGCCTACAGCTGGTCTACAGCTGGTCTACAGCTGGTCTACAGCTGGTCTACAGCTGGTCTACAGCTGGTCTACAGCTGGCCTACAGCTGGTCTACAGCTGGTCTACAGCTGGTCTACAGCTGGTCTACAGCTGGTCTACAGCTGGTCTACAGCTGGTCTACAGCTGGTCTACAGCTGGTCTACAGCTGGCCTACAGCTGGTCTACAGCTGGTCTACAGCTGGTCTACAGCTGGTCTACAGCTGGCCTACAGCTGGTCTACAGCTGGTCTACAGCTGGTCTACAGCTGGCCTACAGCTGGTCTGCATGGAGAACATGAGCTCTGCTTGTTTGTTTACAGCTTGTGTTGTTGGTCAATGGTCACTTTGTCCTGCGACACCATCTAGATCTCAGGGATCCTCGTCCTGAGCTGCAGTTCTCTGACTGTCCACTAGGTGTCACCCACGAACAGCAGGTCCAGTTCAGATGTTTGTGAAGTAACAGTCAAAAGTTAACAGCAACATTTTGATTTATTTAGCCTTTAATGTGAAAAAGGTTTTGTTAAAGTCATATTTTCACCATGTTATTCATACATTTATAAATGTTATAGTTCCAACTAAATGTTTAATTTACAAACTAAATACTTTGCTCACCAAGGACTCAGTCCAGGTGGACAGGACCTCAGGTCTCCATGAATGTTTTACAGGGGTCAGGTTCTGACCAGCTGTCCCTGTGTGCCGTCGGTGCGGAGCAGGTAGAGTAAGCCCCGCCCCCTCGCACACCTTATTAAACTCAGGTGAACCAGAGCAGGTAGAGTAAGCCCCGCCCCCTCACACACCTCATTAAACTCAGGTGAACCAGACTGGTTCTGGGAACCCGGAGGGGGCGGTTTCCATGACGTATGTAGGAAGTGTCCATATATGGGCGTGGGGCGGAGCCAGGGAAAACCCAGAGGCGGAGTCTGAGAATAAAAGCTGATGATGAAAGAGCAGTTGTTCTGAAGAGTGTGAAGCTGGCCCAGTTGGACCAGTACTCATGATGGTGCTGCTGCAGATCCTGTGGACCTTCATCCTGGGCCACGCCACCCTCCTGCGCTCGCCGCTCTTCCCTGTCCTCTTCTCGTTGTCCCTCTACCTGTCCTTCTGTCTGCCCTACCTGCTGCTGGACCTGCTGTCCTCCAGACTGGTTCTGGTGCGCAGCTTCAAGCTGCAGCCTCACTCTGCTGTCAGCTGGACCCGGGCCTGGACCTGCCTGGTGCTGACCCTCTACCACCACCTGGTCTTCATCCTGCCCCTCACAGCTCTCAACTGCTACCTGACACCGCTCCAGCTGCCCCAACAGGCCCCGCCCCTGCCCCGCCTGCTGGCCCAGGTGCTGGTCCTCCTGCTGCTCTTCGACTTCCAGAGCTTCACCTGGCACCTGCTGCACCACAAGGTGCCCTGGCTCTACCGCACCGTCCACAAGGTGGGTCCACACATCCTCCATCGGCTCATCTTCAGCTCATCTTCAGCTCATCTTCAGCTCATCTTCTGCTGATCTTCAGCTCATCTTTTGCTGATCTTCAGCTGATCTTTTGCTCATCTTCAACTGATCTTCAGCTCCCTGATGTTGATCTTCAGCTGATCTTTAGCTCATCTTCAGCTGATCTTCAGCTGATCTTTAGCTGATCTTTAGCTGATCTTCGGCTGATCTTCAGCTGATCTTTAGCTGATCTTTAGCTGATCTTCAGCTGATCTTTAGCTGATCTTCAGCTGATCTTTAGCTGATCTTCAGCTGATCTTCGGCTGATCTTCAGCTGATCTTTAGCTGATCTTCAGCTGATCTTTAGCTGATCTTTAGCTGATCTTCAGCTGATCTTCAGCTGATCTTTAGCTGATCTTCAGCTGATCTTTAGCTGATCTTTGGCTGATCTTTAGCTGATCTTTAGCTGATCTTCAGCTGATCTTGGGCTGATCTTTAGCTGATCTTTAGCTGATCTTTAGCTGATCTTCGGCTGATCTTCAGCTGATCTTCGGCTGATCTTTAGCTGATCTTCAGCTGATCTTTAGCTGATCTTCAGCTGATCTTCAGCTGATCTTTAGCTGATCTTCAGCTGATCTTTAGCTGATCTTCAGCTGATCTTTAGCTGGTCTTCAGCTGATCTTCAGCTGATCTTGGGCTGATCTTTAGCTGATCTTCGGCTGATCTTCAGCTGATCTTCGGCTGATCTTTAGCTGATCTTCAGCTGATCTTTAGCTGATCTTCAGCTGATCTTTAGCTGATCTTCAGCTGATCTTCAGCTGATCTTTAGCTGATCTTCGGCTGATCTTCAACTGATCTTCAGCTGATCTTTAGCTAATCTTCAACTGATCTTTAGCTGATCTTTAGCTGATCTTTAGCTGATCTTCAGCTGATCTTTAGCTGATCTTCAGCTGATCTTTAGCTGATCTTTAGCTGATCTTCGGCTGATCTTTAGCTGATCTTCAGCTGATCTTTAGCTGATCTTCAACTGATCTTTAGCTGATCTTTAGCTAATCTTCAACTGATCTTCAGCTGATCTTCAGCTGATCTTTAGCTGATCTTCAGCTGATCTTTAGCTGATCTTTAGCTGATCTTCAGCTGATCTTTAGCTGATCTTCAACTGATCTTTAGCTGATCTTTAGCTAATCTTCAACTGATCTTTAGCTGATCTTTAGCTGATCTTTAGCTGATCTTCAGCTGATCTTTAGCTGATCTTCAGCTGATCTTTAGCTGATCTTCAGCTGATCTTCAGCTGATCTTCAGCTGATCTTTAGCTGATCTTCAGCTGATCTTTAGCTGATCTTCAGCTGATCTTCAGCTGATCTTTAGCTGATCTTCGGCTGATCTTCAACTGATCTTCAGCTGATCTTTAGCTGATCTTCAGCTGATCTTTAGCTGATCTTCAGCTGATCTTTAGCTGATCTTTAGCTGATCTTCAGCTGATCTTCGGCTGATCTTCGGCTCATGTTTGAACATGTTCTCGGCTGTGCTTCCTCCTGCAGCTGCACCACACCTCCTCCTCCACCTGGGCTCTGACCACGCAGTACTCCATGTTCTGGGAGACTCTGAGTCTGGGCGTGTTCGCTGCAGCTAGCCCCGCCCTGCTGGGCTGCCACCCCCTCACCCAGATGTGCTTCTTCGTCCTCAACATCTGGCTCTCGGTGGAGGCCCACTGCGGCTACGACCTGCCCTGGGCCACGCACCGCCTGGTGCCGCTGGGCCTGTACGGGGGCGCCCGGCACCACCACCTGCACCACCTCCAGTCCAGGTGCAACTTCGCCCCCTACTTCACCCACTGGGACCGGCTGTTCGGCACCCTGTGCACGCAGGCCGGGTCCCTGAACGCACCGCCCCTGAACGCACCGCCGTCACTCCTGTGGACTCCTGCATGGGCTGATGGGTAATGGCCCGATGAGACGTTCAGGAACCCCCGAACATTGAAATGTTTATTAATGTTTATTTATTAACGTTGGAGCCGGACTCGAACATCAAAGATGTTTTTACTTTTTTAATAAAAGAAAACTGTGTAAACAATAAAATGAAAAGTCCAGAAAGTTCTGGTTCTGGTTCTGGATTAGTCTGAGAGGAAGAGGAGGCTGGTGTTGATGAGGAAGGACAGGAAGTGACTGTGATCCAACAGGAAGTGGATGTGAAGAAGAGGAGCGCTGTGATGAAGGTTTCCTGTTGAACAAAGTTCTGCACTGAAGAGAACCTGAACAACACTGATTTGTCCTGAGACACCTGAATGCATCATCATTTGAAACAGCTGGAAGAACAAACCATGGAGTAGATGAGTGTCAGTAAAATATGAGAAATAAACAAGTAGCTGTTTTAATTTATACACATTTATATGAGTGTCAGTAAAATATGAGAAATAAACAAGTAGCTGTTTTAATTTATACACATTTATATGACTGTCAGTCACCCTGTGGTTCAGACAAGCAGATGTAAAGGTTCTGGTCAAGTTGGAAGGAGTGGTTTCCAGATGTTAACAGCTGTGCGCCTGATGAGGTCCAGATGAGCGTGAGGACAAGTTCTGGTTCTAGAGACCCGCTCGGATTCAGAGTCCTTCTGTTTTAAATGAAAACAGAACCGTCATGATGATGATTATGATGATGAAGACTGTTATGATGATGTTGAATGTGATGAAGGTGGATGATGATGATGATAATAATTTTATATAAACTTCATTGTCACAAAACTGAACAAAACTTGGTTTAATTTCTCCTCAGCAGTGTAGAGGATGTGGGGTTGTAAATATATATAGTCAGTTATGAGTTCAGCTCATAAAATATGATTATTATGTAAATAGCCTTGTGTGTGGACACCACCTCTCATTAGAGGAACAATCAGTCTCTTATTTACCCAAAATCATGTAGTGAGTTATTTTCTCGTCTTTAAAGGACATCAGTTAGTAATACACACAGATATGATAAATAATCACAAATTCAGTTGATTTTATGTATTTTATTATAAAAATAAGAGTCTGTGATTATATATGGTAAATGGAGTAAATGGAGTTTATTTATATAGTGCTTTCCAGCCCCCTGTGAGGAGCCCCAAAGCGCTTTACAATACCAGCCATCCACCCATTCATTCACACATTCATACACCGGTAGCGGCAACTGCCATGCAAGGCGCCATCCAAACCTACCGGGAGCAACTCGGGGTTAAGTGTCTTGCCCAGGGACACAACGACACATGGTGTGGGGAGCCAGGATTTGAACCTCCAACCTTCCGATTGGGGGACGACTGCCATTACCACTACGCCACGGCCGCCCCCGTGAATGGTGAAAATCAATGACAAAAATTAACTGAACATCAAATGTCTTTGATGAGTAAAACAGATTCAACTTATAGGAATTGTGACAATATGCTAGCTTTGATTTTTTGTACACAGATGCTTCGAATAATTAATATATAAAGTATTTTTTAATAAAATAGTTCTCTGCAGCGCGTCACAGTTTTCGGGTGGAGAAAGGAGGGGTCAAACGCCGACGCATTTTTATGACGCAGTGCAATGAACGCACATTATAAATAAAAATGGCAGAGAATATAGAATCCGAGGAATTTAGCAATTGAAGTGAAGATTTGAGCGATTTGTCTTCAGTTTGGGAAGCTGAAGTTAGTTTGAGTGATGAACAAGAAACATCTGGTTCTAATGAAGGACTGCAGCTGGATTTATTTGAGTCTTACCGTTCAGGAAGCGAGGGGGACTCTGAGATTTCAGAGGAGGAAGGTTCAGAGGGTGAAGGGATGGAACTCGATCTTAGTCAAAACAGCTTCATTTCATCTGGGCGGCTCCGCGCCATCCATCCATTCATCCATCCATTCATCCATCCATCCATCCATCCATTCATCCATTCATCCATTCATCCATCCATTCATCCATCATCCATTCATCCATCCATCCATCCATTCATCCATCCATTCATCCATCCATTCATCCATCCATTCATCCATCCATTCATCCATCCATCCATCCATCCATCCATTCATCCTCATCCATCCA
>JBBPBX010078216.1:0-16674 GCA_038048925.1 Garcialebias charrua | reverse complement strand
TTTGCTTAATGACATTTAACTCTGCATGTCATCCCTGAAATTCTGACACACAGAATCACAAGTCCAAGTGTGAACTGTGTCACAGAGTAAACACAATAAAAACATGTGTTATCTGCAGCATTGTTCTTTAAAATGGAAAAACACTATTAATGTATTACAGAAAATATGCGTACAGTACACACACTTAATGATACTGTAGACCATTGCATTAGGCAATACATTCAGCAAGTACTTTTACTTTAATACTTTAAGCATTTTTAAAAGCAAGTACTTATTTACTTTTACTTAAGTAAACACAATATAATGGTACATCTACTTTTACTAGAGTACATTTTTGTCTGTTTATTTGTACTTTTACTTATAAACAGTGTTTGAGTACTTTCTCCACCACTGGTCTCCAGCTACAAGTACTTGGGTGTGCACTTGAATTATAGCCTCAGCTGGACCAACAACACAACCAGCCTGATCAACAAAGTTCATCAGAGACTCTACTACCTCAGGCGGCTGAGACGAGCTGGTCTGAGTAGCCCAGTCCTCATCTCCTTCTACAGGTGTGCAGTGGAGAGCATCCTGTGCTACAGCATCAACGTGTGAGCACAGGATGCTCTCCATCGCACACCTGTAGAAGGAGGTGAGGACTGAGCTTCCCAGACCAGCTCTTCTCAGCCGTCTGAGGAAGTAGAGTCTCTGATTACCTTTTTTTGATCAGGGCGGTGGTGTTGTCTGTCTTCACCTCCTTCTACACGTGTGCCGTTGAGAGCATCCTGTGCTCCGGCATCAACGTGTGGCATGGAGGCTGCACAGCTGCAGAAAGAAAAGCTCTGCAGAGAGTGGTGAAGGCTGCACAGAAGATGTTGGAGTCAGTCTCCCCACCATCACAGACATTTACACCTCCAGATGCAGGAAGAGAGCCACCTGTATCATGAAAGACCCCACTCACCCAGCACACAAACTCTTTGCCCCACTCCCCTCAGGAAGGAGGTTGAGGAGCATCAAATGTAGAACCACTAGACTGAGGAACAGCTTCTACCCTGAGGCTGTTAGACTCATGAATAAATAAACAATTAGAAAACAGTAATTACTGCAAAACATCACAACATGCTGATCTGTTTTTTTGTTTCTGTGTTCATTTGTGACCATCTGCTCATACAGACTCATGTCCGTGCTGCTGTTTGTAATTATGTTTTCCTATTATATTAGGGCTTAGTGTATTTCTAGTTGATGTTTTTCTTAGTTATATCCTACATGTTATTGCTGTTTTTCTCTCACATTTTGTTGTTGGATGTAACTGGGACCTTGTGTACATAATCTTGTTTCATCACATGTACCACATGCGGTGCAAATGACAATAAAGATGATTAGACTCTGATTAAAGTTGTACACCTCTTGGACTAGCTGAAAACATGTAAAAATATGTGGCAGGATGTCCCTACGGACATTGAACGCACCACATGAGTGCGGGATGTGATTGGGTCCAAGGCTGGCTTCCGGTATAAAAAGGGCCAGGCTTCAGTGGTTGACTTCACGTCATCCGCCTTCCGGTTCAGACCCTGGCGTCTGCTGGCTGGGTCGCGCCAGCGTAACTGAATGTGCGCTTTAAGGTCGCCGTGATCTACTGTTCCACGACCAAATGTACAAGCCTCCTGCTTCCCTCTACTGTTGAGGTGGAGCTCGTGGTGAGTAAAGCGCTAGTTCGTCTTTCTGTTTTATGTTCAGCTTTTAATTCTAATCTTTGTTTATTAGCTGCTGCTGTTTGTCCTTCACCGTTTTGTTCACCTGCTGTTCGAGCTGTCCACTGGCTGTCGTCTTGCCGTCCTGGCTGCTGATTTGATGCCCACTGTTCTGGTCAGCTTAAGGCTGGCTGCATCACCCGTCCTGTCTGGCTGATCGGGGCCGACTGGGGTTCAGCCCGGACTGGGGTTCAGCCCGGACTAATCGTCTTGGTGCCGGCGTGGGTGGCGTCTGCTGCAGCGCAACGGTTCTCCCAGGACGAACTCTTTGGACAGCTGTGGCTTGATTAATTGGACATCTCCCAGGCGGTGGTATTAATTCTGCCGTGGTGTACTACTGTCTTTTTTTTGTTTTAAACACTTTATCGAATTGCACTTTTATTGTTGCCAGGAGTTATTACTGCCTTTTTAACTGTGTATTTTAAATTTAGGATTTTTTATTAAACAAATTGTGCAATTTATTGGTGTTTGTGTGAAGTGTCTCCTGCCTCATCTTCTGCAACGGGTCTAAAGTGCCTAAAGGGTAACTTTTAATAAAGTTTTTAACCAAATTCATTTTTTTAAATAGATTATTTTTTTTAAACTAAAAGTTGCCTAAAGTATTTTTTTACCCATACCCGTTCGGCTACAAATATAAAAAAGTTACAAAACAATTCTAAGTTTTCACCAATTGCACGTCACTTATACAGTATTCTGATACCTACTTGACACTGCAGACTACGTGATGGTGTAACGACACTGCAACGTGATGATGTAATGACGCTGTTCGTCTGTCTGCTCACTGCTTTGAGGTTAAAAAAAGAAAAATATGAGCATATTTTGCACAGAAATGACATTGAAAACATTAAAACCTCTACCACCGCATGTGGTACATGTGATGAAACGAGATTATTTACACCGGGTCCCAGTAACATCCAACAACAAAAAAATGTAAGAGAAGAACAGTAGTAACATCTAAGATATGATCTAAGAAAAACATCAGCTAAAAATACACTAAGCACCAATGTACCGTAATAGAAAAACATCAATACAAGCAGCAGCACGAACATGAGTCTGTATGAGCAGATGGTCACAAATGAACAGCAACAGGAAAACAGATCAGCATGATGTGATATTTTGCAGTGATTATTCTTATCATGTATTATTCATGAGTCTAACAGCCTCAGGGTAGCAGCTGTTCCTCAAGTGGTTCAACATTTGATGCTCAACCTACTTCCTGAGGGGAACAGGGCAAAGATTGTGTATGCGCTGGATGAGTGTGGTCCTTCATGATGCAGGTGGCCCTCTTCTTGCATCTGGAGGTGTAGATGTCTGTGATGGTGGGGAGACTGACTCCAACAGACCTCTGTGCAGCCTTCACCACTCTCTGCAGAGCTTTTTTTCTGCAGCTGTGCAGCCTCCATGCCACACGTTGATGCTGGAGCACAGGATGCTCTCCACTGCACACCTGTAGAAGGAGGTGAGGACTGAGCTTCCCAGACCAGCTCTTCTCAAGGCTGGGGCAGAGCTCCGCGCTCCAGCGAGCGTGACGCCCCACTGTGTGTGCGGCGCTCGCACGCGGCTTGCACAAGTCTTTGAACGGTTGTGCGAACGCGCCAAGCTCCAATTTTACGACCGCGTACGCGATGTGCGGTGTCTGACCAATCAGCGACCTCAGTTCAGTCCCCCTCCGTGCGCAGCTGCTCACATTACAACAAGGAGAACGTGAGAAGAAAGCAGAGCTCTGCCCGGTGAACAGGCGCGCACAGAATGCGCCGTGTGTGGCATCTAGGGAGGACGCTGAGCTCTGCATCGGGCTTCAGCCGTCTGAGGAAGTAGAGTCTCTGATGACCTGATCAGGGCGATGGCGTTAGTCCTCACCTCCTTCTACAGGTGTGCAGTGGAGAGCATCCTGTGCTCCAGCATCAATGTGTGGTATGGAGGCTGCACAGCTGCAGAAAGAAAAGCTCTGCAGAGAGTGGTGAAGGCTGCACAGAAGATGTTGGAGTCAGTCTCCCCACCATCACAGACATCTACACCTCCAGATGCAGGAAAAGAGTCACCTGCATCGTGAAGGACCCCACTCACCCAGCACACACTTTTTGCCCCACTCCCCTCAGGACAGAGGTTAAGGAGCATCAAATGTAGAACCACTAGACAGAGGAACAGCTTCTACCCTTAGGCTGTTAGACTCATGAATAATTAAATAATAAGAATAATCACTGCAAAATATCACATCATGCTGATGCCGATCTGTTTTCTTGTTGCTGTGTGTTCATTTGTGACCATCTGTTCATACAAACTCATGTTCCTGCTGCGGTTTGTAATGATGTTTTTCTATTACATTAGTGATTAGTGTATTTGTAGTTGATGTTTTTTTTTAGTTATATCCTAGATGTCATTACTGTTTTTCTCTTACATTTTGTTGTTGGATGTAACTGGGACCATGTGTACATAATCTAGTTTCATCACATGTACCACATGCGGTGCAAATGACAAAGATTATCTGACTCACCAAAAACCAAATGACCTCTTGGAGTAGCTGAAAACCTGTACATGTAAAAATATGAAAAAGTTAAAAAACAATTCTCAAGTTTATACAATACACTTATACAGTATTCTGATACCTACATAACACTGCAGTCAACGTGATGACGTAACGAGGCTGCAACGTGATGACGTAACGACGTAGTTCGTCCGTCTGCTCATTGCTCAGAGGTAAAAAAAAAAGAGCAGATTTTTTAGCACAAAATGACGTTGGAAACATTAAAACCCCTCTACCCTATTAACGCATGTTAAATTACAGCGTTAGTCACGCTGTTATTGTGACGTGACACGTTCACGGTAGTGACGCTAACGCTACGTGCGTTTAATTTTGTCTTCGTCGCGTTAAGACTCTAAATAACCACTAAAAACATCCACAAGTGATGCATATATAGTATCGCTGATTTATATAAATGTCTATAAAAGTTTTCAACAGCGTTGAAAGGTTGTCACGCTTCTGAAGTGAAGTTACGTTACATGCTAACGCTAGCCGCAGCTAGTTTGAGCTGCGTCTTTCTTCGCGCACTCAAAACTCATGCACAGATACTTCCTAATTTATGTAAATGTTGATAAAGTTTTCTACAGTCTTCACAGTTTGTGACGCTGCGGTTAAAGTCACGTTAGACGTAAACGCTACTGGATTAGGTTAACATTTCCTTGAGATGATGTCATCAAAAGCAACAATTTTTTTTTAAATTCTTACCTGAATGAAGTCAATACACTCTGACACTCTGTCCACCTACTGCTGCAAAATCTTACTTAAATCGCTCTCCAAAAATAACCTCCGCTCACCTAACACATGCAATCAACACAAGACGCCATAACTCTGCACGTGTAAGCTCATGGGGCTTTAACTTTTAAAGGTTCGGTCACCTGAGGCCCCGCCCTGAGCCCACGCCCACTACAGGGTCTCCACATCACGAGAGGAGGGGCGTTGGATTTTTGGCGCGGTGTGTGTCAGCGAGCCACACACACGGTTTCAATAAGTGCATCCGACACACAAAATGATACACACCACACACATATTCCTGGGGAGGTGCTTCGCCCGACAATTTTATAAATGTAAATAACTTTTTATTAAAACAATTTTAAGTGTTAAAGCACAGTCCAACTCATCCAGGCAGCCATTTAGACACAAGTTACTCTGATATTGATGAGAAAAAACAATGTTTACATATTAATATATTTGGATACAATCTGTGTTTTATCCGGACATTGGCAAAGGCTGGCTAATACCAAATGTCCCGATAATGTCGGTACGTAGTCTGGCGCATAGTCGGGCTAAACCACATAGACCAACACACACACACACACACACACACACACACACACACACACACACACACACACACACACACACACACACAGTAGTCCCTCAGTACTTCACGGTTCGACTTCTGCAGTATCGCTCTATCGTGGTTTGTGGACGTACAGTTCATAATATTGGACAAAAAATTGTACAAGACACATACCGGTACATGATTGTGAACTGTACAGTATTATCACTGTACTCATGTGGATGTGAAAAAGTTAAAGACAAAAAAATAATAATTCAGACAGGCATCGCCATTTTTCTTTTTTCACTCAGCCTCCACTGCGCTGTAATTGCCACTCAGAAGGACTACATTGCCCTTAAGTCAATGCTGTGCTTCTTGTGCCTCCGGCCGCTGTTTTCAGCCAAACAGTATTTTTGCAAAGTGAAATCATGACTGCTGAACTGGTCTTTCAAACATAAAATGTAATTCATATAGCCTGGAAAAGATTTTTCATGAAAATTCAACTTTACAAATGTAAGATTCTTAAGCAAGTTAAATCATGTCAGGACATGTTCTTTTATGAAACAGAGCATTGTGCTTAGTAACCCGAGCACTGATTGGTTCAGTTACTGTAGAAGATGATCTGTTCTCTTTACCTACACGCTTTTCAACTTGACTTCAAGTGTTATTCCAGCATTATGGCTCCTAAATGTTCTGTGCGTAAAAAAAGTTTCTGGTGGCGAACCAAAATGCCAGCAGAAGATGCTGAGGATTAAAGAAAAAGTGGAACTTCTGGACAAACTTAAAGATGGCCGTACCTGTGCATATGTTTGCCACATTTACAGCACGATTGTTCAACAAATTTCAAAAGCAATTTGAATTAAAAAGTGCTTCTCTGCACGCGTCCGCTGATACAATAGGAGCAGAGTAGTTTGTTAACACAACATTCAAAGATCTGATCACCAAGGAGGGCTACAGGTCTGAATAAGTTTTTAACGTGGATGAAACAGGCCTGTTCTGGAAAAGGATGTCATCTCACACTTTTATTATGAAGGACAAAGCCAAAGTCCCTGGTTTCATCTCTTCTTCATCATCTTTATCACATTCACCTTCATCCTTACTGCACACCTAGTTCTTCATCTTCATCACTTTCATCGTCATCACTGGACAGCTAATTCTTCATCTCCACCCCTTCTTTACCTTCATCTTCTCTGGTGAGTTCGGTACCCATTTAAAATAAATATTTTTTTAAAGGTTTAAGAGTTTAGAAAATTGTTAGGAACATTGCAAGTGTGTGAGAAGGGTTTAAAACACCTTAATATACTGTATATATGAACACTAAAATAAACATAACATCCAAACTTTGCGGAAATTCAGTTTCTGCAGGCAGGCTCAGAACCAAACCCCCAGGTGATAGAAATTGGTTCTTCTCTCTGATGGATCCATCACTCTGCGCTTCCTCGGACAAGTACAAAAACAAAAAACATCCCTAACCTCAACCAGTACAAACATTTACTATTCAAATACCTCTGGGACAGGGGACATTGGCACACTGCTTGTTTCGTCCTGCCCTGGTTTATATTTGGTTGAGATATATACAAATGGATTGGGTGGAGTTTGCATGTACTGTACTCCAGTTTTCTTCCACAGACCAAAAAACATGCATGTTAGGCTGGTTGGTAATTCTAAATTGTCCCTAGGTGTGAGTGAGTGAGAGAGTGAATGGCCATTTGTCTTTATGTGGCCCTGTGATGGACTTGCGACCTGTCCAGGGTGTACCCACCTCTTGCACAATGATGGCTGGACTGGACATAGGCACCAGTGACCCACACGACCCAAAACGGAAGAAGCAGGTAAAAACCCACCTTACTTTTGAAAGAATATTTATAAATTATTTGCTTGGACACAAAAAGTAAAAAGTGGACCAAATGCGACCTGTATCTGAATTAAATCTATAGTTTTATTAAACTGTAAAAGTCTAATACAACATCTAACTTTTCCACATCTGTCTTGTGTTAACATGGTGTGCTGAGATACATAGCTTATCACTAACTGACTAGTTTTAAACCCAGAATAAGCAAACTGACAGAGAAAACCCAACACTTAATTGAAAAGGTAAGTACAGTCTGTTATGAAATAGAAACATTTACACGGGGGAATTATAGAGCTTGGAGCATGAAGCAGCTTTGAAGAGGAGCATGGGTATTACAGTGGAGTGAAGTACAGGTAGTGATCGTAGGAGCGTGGGAGGGCAAAAACCAGAAGAGCAGCTTCAGTGTCAACAAGTGGAATTGATCTCAAGTTGTTCTGAGGACAAAAGAGTCAAGTGGTTCCAGACAAGCACAAGGAGACAGTGAAGGAGGATTCACATGGGTGGAAAAACTAATGCCGCAGATCCCAGGGCTTCAATGATCCAGTGTCTAACTGCTGTCCCACAGGACATATGGTGTCGTGTTAAGTATTTGTGAAATGGACATGTCCCCTTCCCATTTAAAAAAAATATTTGTTTGCCCCCCCTCCCCACACACACATTCATTATGAAATATTAGTTTGATTTGATTTGATTTGATGTTTATTCATTCATTTTAAACGAACAATACAAGACAGTTTCATCAGATACAAGAATACAAGTAGGATAAAATGAAGGGAGCAGAAAGAAGATGAAATCTTATTATATCTGCCCCTTATTTCACAGTTTGTTCAACCAATGATAACCTTCAAACTACATCACAGAATGAATAATTCTACTTAATTTTTCTAACTGTAATACACAAACTACGTCACAAAATGAATAATTCTACTTAATTTTTCTAACTGTAATACACAAACTACATCACAAAATGAATAATTCTACTTAATTTTTCTAACTGTAATACACAAACTACATCACAAAATGAATAATTCTACTTAATTTTTCTAACTGTAATACACAAACTAGATCACAAAATGAATAATTCTACTTAATTTTTAACTGTAATACACAAACTACATCACAAAATGAATAATTCTACTTAATTTTCTAACTGTAATACACAAACTACATCACAAAATGAATAATTCTACTTAATTTTTTCTAACTGTAATACACAAACTACGTCACAAAATGAATAACTACTTAATTTTTCTAACTGTAATACACAAACGCACTAAGCTACATCATAAGTACAACATAAGTGTAATACACAAACACACTGAGTTACATCATATACTGTATAGTTTTTGAGCAAGTCCTTTTTGACATTTTTCTTAAAGTGAGACTAAACCCAGGTTGAGACGGTAACTCCTCCTTCCAAAATCTCCCTGAAAATGGGCGTGTCGAGAGACAAGGAGGGGTGGAGGTAGAGTTGTGCTTTTGTTCACGCCTCCACCTGCAACAACCTAAAACAAATTAAACCTCTAGCCAACAACATACACCAAGCAACAACAAAGAATAAACATGTAGATGTATTTATCTATTCCACCCATTCCATCCAAAACCAAAGGCCTAAAACAATGAAAATGAAAAGAAAAATAAAACCGCTTGTCAGGAGTGAAATGCAGCACTTCCATATAAGGTATGCACTTCTCATCTCTGCAGGGGATTGGCTCTGCTTGAACCACCTGTGTGACATCACACATGAGCAGACATGTCACACATGAGCGTTTGCACAAATAAGAAAATTAAGGTGTAATCCACCAGTTCAACCCATAGAACTACCGTAAACACATTTTTAGACCAAATATTGCCAAATATTGCCAATTTACACAGATATGCACAATTATGTGAGAATAAACACAGCCATAGTGCTAGATAACATTTTAAACACATTCTAGGGAGTTTATCAGCTAAAAAAAGTTAATTTTGGGTTTAGTCGCACTTTAAATGTATACATTGATTTTGCATTTTTAACATCACTCTCCAGAGCATTCCACAATCGAACTCCCTGAATTGAGGTAGACCGTCCCTTTAAGCTGGTTCTGAATTGTGGTTTGATGAATATCTCTGTCCCTTTGAGATTGTAATAACTTTGTCTTTTTATAAAATTTCTTTGGATATTTAAAGGTAATGTGTTATTATGAGCCCTATACATAACTGATAAAATACTATATTCTACCAATTCCTGGAATTTCAATAAGTTTAGCTGAAGAAACAAGGTGTTTGATGGGTGACTGAAATGTTTTCTGGTGATTACTCTTACAGCTCTCTTTTGTAAAATAAAAACAGGCTTTGTAATTGTTTTGCACGCTTTTCCCCAAACCTCAATACAATAGATTAAATGTGGAGCAATGATTGTGTTATACAACATATGCAGAGCTTTATCAATTAAAAAATCCCTGACTTTATACAGTACTGCAATTGATCTAGCTATTTTTGTTTTAATGGAATTTACATGTTTCCATGTCAGTTTGTCATCTGTAATGGACCTACCCAGGGTCAAACCATAGCGTGGCACTGACTGGAAACCAACCAGCCAACAACCTTCGATGTGGGGACCTGCAGCTCCAACGCTTGGTCTTCAACCTTCATCCAAGGGTCGCCTCCTCTGCGTCAATCGAGGGATCCCCTCTACATGCTGATTATGAAAACAATTGTTGCTGATGAAATCACCAACTCTAATCGTGGTGGAATTACTGCTGTGGGATTATCGCTGTGGATTATAAGACTTTGTTTTCCAAAGGATCACAGACTTTGTTTTCCAAGAGTTAACAGACTCAGTTTTCCAAGGGATTAAAAGCTTACCGCAATGGGATTACCTCCGAACAGTATGGAATTTCCAAAACTTTATGGGATTATAATTTTTGATTTTTCTTTTCCACTTGCTGGATTACTTCAAGATCAAAGACAGTTCAAGGTTTCCTTTCGTGTTGGACCCCATCCCCAAGGACTGGCGATGGCTTCCAAAAGGGGGGAGATGTAATGGACCTACCCAGGGTCAAATTAAGGTTTTTGAACTGTCCAGTGATGACCTTTACTGACCACTCAGTAAAGCAAGACATTTACTACAAAATCATTCATTTAGCTATAATCTGATAAATATAGTCACCAAAAGAGACTATTTCTATCTTTGATTTTATTCTAATGTGATCAAAAGAATAACTTTCGTCATTTTCATGATGTGTGCTTTTAAGCTGTGTTATTCTGTGAGAGTTAAACTGTGTTCACTGCTGTGTTAAAGGGAAATATCGGGTCACAGAGACCCGACTGTTTTGTTTAGAAATAAGAAGACAGTTTAATCAGTTGTTTTTCATGAACAAGGCTCCAGCTTTCTCTGTCTGTTCCTAAACATTTCTCTCTGCTGCTGCTTGTAGCCTTGGACCTGATAAGGCAAGTGAACTCCTCTCTGTGTTCCTGCTTTTTAAGTCTAAGCTTTTGCTAAAGGCTTCAGAGTTTCTGGGAGTTTCGAAAGATGATGTGAACTTCCAAAGAGCTGAATGACCACAAGTCACGCGCTAAGGACTCGTCATCCAGCTGGGACTGATAACATGTTGTTATGGGTCCACTTTTAAGGAACAGAGCTCAAAAACTTTGTTTATTCCCTCCTGGAATAAGTTTATCTTGAAGTCAGAGGCCTGAAGCTGACATATTCTCTGATGACCAACGCGGAAGCCAGGAGACGTTGAAACGTAAACTAAAACCAGTTTTGGACGTGCTGGGACTAAAGGACTCTGTGCATCTGAAGGCTGGTGTCTTCCCTCTTACCGGGCTGTCGTCAAAAGGTAAAGGGCTGTTTACAAAACGTACTTGGATTTTAGCAGAAGTCGGATGAGAAGTGTCACTCTGGTCTCATGCTCAGGATAATTTTCTTCTTAAATCTTTCCTCCTATTTCTTTTCCCTCTCAACCTAAGCTGGAAACTATATTTTAAGCTGAAATGCCCCTCAGACTAAATATGTGTAACATCTAATATTTATGTCTGTTGTGTTAAATTTAAGTGTGCTGACGTATTTGAATTGAAAGAAAGTGAAATCATGTCAATCAAGTGTAATGGTGTTAATTTAGTTGATTTATTTTAAATAAATGATAGTGTCTCTTTGACATATCAAACTAAGTTAACGTGTCCATTGTCACTTAATGGCTCTGTTTATTTATCCATCATAAAGATCACAGAAATATTGGGTAAACTGAAAAAGAAGAGAATCCGTGAATTTACTATTCAATCTGAATAAGTAAATTAAGGTAAAAAGGAGGTCAGTATTAAACTGACCCCCTCTAACCCTTTACATCTGGTGGCCTCGTATCGGCTTCTAAAAGTTTATTGATAAATCTGTGGTCTCAGTCATGAACTGTAACGTCATGGTTGGCATAGTGGGATCCAAGTTTTAAACTCTGAGGATAATAATTTGGCTGAGGTGTTCAAGACAGGCAGATTCTGCATGTTTTTATCATTTGAAGCTGTGAGATTATTATTGTTTCAACTCTGTTACACGCTGTTGGAAGCATTCAGGTGAAGTTTTTGTCAGCCGTAGTCTGTGGAGGTTCTGGTTCGGTTCCGATCCAGCTCACTCGCACAGACTCCTGTACGGAGCTTTGTTGTTTGATCGCCGAGTCAAACTGCCTGCCCTGGAAGCTAATTTAACATCTACAAGATTGCTGTTGTGGTATTTTACATTTTAAAGAAGGTCGAAGCAGCATATATGTTAGAACGTTGTCGGATAATGGGTTCTGACCCGAGTTTTCTGCTCCTTTAACGTGGACGGAACCGACCTTGAAGTGACTCCGAGAGAGTCCGTGTTTGTTCAACAGCTGCAGTGCTGGGTTACTGAGCGTGACTAAGTTGGCCTGTCTAGATGTGCGCCGCATGTTTCAGCATTTTGGGAAGTTAAATTGTAGCGTTTGAGTTGTTTTTAAGAGTCTATGAAGTTGTATTCTGTTGTGCTAAGCTAACGTTAAGAAGACGTGTCTCATGTCCGTTTATGAGCTGTGATTGGATGATACGAGTGCTGTGTGCTGTGAATCACTCTTGTAGCGAACGCTGATTCGCTGTTGTGTGCTGTCAATCACTCTTGTGGCGAACGCTGATTCGCTGTTGTGAGCTGTCAATCACGTCGCACGCCGTTGCGACCAGCCCACTTTGTCGTCATTTCCGGCGCTACATTGGTCGAAGGTAAGAAACTACATTCGCCATTTATGCTTGGAGAATGAACTACATATGCTGTGATTGATTTGTTGACGTCACGTATGTTGTAGCGAGCTCCGCCTCGCTCACGTAAGAAGCTGGTGACGCGCTACGCACGCTGCGTTGGCCCGCCCATTTTTGTCGTCACTTCCAGGTGCCGCACTTTGAGTGACAGGTCACACTCGCTGGTTCACACTCGTTCACACACGAACACACACTTAAACACTCATCTGAAGCCATCAACACTGTCTAGCAACATAAACTTGTCTCTGACAAGAACGCGGTTCGAGCAATTATCACGTTCTTACTGAAAACTAACCCTAAAAGGTTGTTTTCTTTCCATGTACTGATTTAAACTCAGTCGCTTCGTGATAACATACTCGACGCTGCCCCCTGCTGGACGTTAATAGATGAGTTTTCTCTCAACACCTCATAAAGTCAGCATTTTTTATGGTGAAAATTACCAGCTTTAAAATTGTTCTGTACACAAACAAAAAATCCTGTTTATTTTAAATAAAGAATTTTTGAATAACAGAGGTACAGACGAACAATTGATGCTCATTTTAAATACTGAAGAGATTTAAAATAACACTCAAAAAAGCATCTTTTATTTGATTTTCAGATTAAATAAAATTAATAAATAAAATGATGGAGAACAGAGAATTTCCACATTAAGCTCTTCACATCTCTGAATTTTAAACAGAATTGGTGTACACTGTACACTTTTAGTTAAAAATTGCATTTTTAACGTTTTTCTGTGTAAAATTAATGACTCCAGTTTATTTTAAATACAAAATTTAAAATAAACAGAAAGCATCTGCTGACTTGATTTTCACAAAAAATCAAAACAAAGATAGCAGAACAACTTTGAGGATGTCAACAGACAACAAATTGATAAAAGTCACTGATTTTTATTTGGAATGCCATCTGTCATGTTATGCTAAGCACACAAACACCTCCAGTTTATTTTAGATAAAAAATATTTAAAATAAACAGGTAATCCATTTTTCACTCCTGAAAACAGTTTAGCCAAACTGCAATACATCTTTTTTAAGGCATAATGGAGCAGCATTCTGGGTACATTTTAGTGTGAACAATGTATTTATTTCGAATCTTTTAAATAGTGTTTGAGTAAGTAAAACGGACGTCATGCTTGGGTTAGTTAGTAACTGTTGTTGAAAAATAAGTTATATTTTAAAGTTAACACTGCAAAAAGGCATTTAACTTTTACAATTCATTTGAGGGTAAAACCTGAAGAAGGTACCTATGAATAGAAATACTTATTACACAGTGAAACACTTAAACCAGACAGCTGATTAGTTTGATTGACTCAGTGCTGCATTAAAAGTGAAGATTTATTTGCACACATTAAAATTCGAACTGTCTTATTGATTTTCACAAAAAATCAAGTTAAAGATGGAAGTTCAAGACGGTACGCGTCCAAGGCTCATACAGTATGTGCCTCTAGAAGACCCATACATCAGAGGGTACCAAGAGGAACCCCGGAGCCATGAACTTGCTCCCCCTGCACCTTGCACAGAGGAAAAATCTTTCTCATTGTGTGGTGACTACTCAGCTGCCCGAAATGTCTTGCAGAGAAACGATGAACATCCATATTTTTTCTTTGCCAGAATTTTGAAGGCGTATATAGGTGACATGATGGAACCTGACCTGGAAGAGCAGACGCTTTTCAAATCTGTTTTCAGGGATAATCTAATCCCTGATGTTAGATTCGAGTTGCCATGGAACTTGGCCTGGGGTGATTTAGAAGCAACATCTTTGAATGAAATAGTAGAGTGTGCTGCGGATGTCTTTGCAGCTAACATGCAAGCCAAAACACCCTTACAGGTGTCCCCGAATGAAGCGGTCAATTCCCACTCGCTGGAGCTAGAAGGGACAAGTTCATCAACTCCCTCTCCTAACAAAGGCGAAAAGAAACAGACCTTTCAACCTGACAAACCACAAAGTGGGGGTATCCGCGGGAGAAAGAAACCAAAATGGTTCAGATCGTACCAGATGGGTGAAAACCAAGGTCAATCGGCGGGTGGACTTCAAAAGAAATTGAAGGATGGGGACCTATACTCATGTAACTATGCGTTGTCCCAACAGACACCCCCGAGCCTTGGAACTGCACCTCCCGCGCCTCGAACTGAACAGTTCGAAACAGGCAAAGAGTCACGAATGTCCCGGAATAATGGCCCAACACCTCTATGCTCGGAAGAGACAGAGGAAGTAAGTAGTTTGTCAGTAGATTTGAATGTTACTGTGCTTGACCAACCTGTTACAATGAGTGGCATTATCATTGATAATGACACTATCAACATTGACCAACCTGGAGCGATGTGTAGCACTGTCTTTCACAAAGACTCAGAGCACACAAATAACTCAGCGCACACTACTTCTGACATTGCCATGGATGTTGACAGCAAACCAATTGCTGACACACAACAACATCCTGAAGGTCATGATGCTGACAGCCAACAAGATGCTGACAGTAAACAAGATTACACAGCCAGAGTCACACGTGAACAGAAACGTGGACAAAGACCTGTGAGGTTTCTGTGTAACTTTATGCAAAGGGGGGTGGCTAAGAAAGCCTACCTGCCCATCACACTGGAAGGTGTCCTTGAGCGTGAAGCCCTCCTGGATGGCAGTTCTGATATAACTATTATGTCGGCCAAGCTGTTCGAGGAGCTGAGGACCGCCGCCAACGGTGTTGACGGGCAAATACCCTTTGAGGAATGTGCTATTGAGCTACAGGGTCTCGCAGAGACGAGAACAACCCTAACAGCCATAGCTATGGTTCACATGCAGATTGGCAAAACGACACTACACCACCCAGTGTATGTGTCCACACTTGACTCATTCCCATTTCTGGTTGGCCAAGACTTTATAAACCGTTTTGAAGCGATTATAGATTATGGTCAACAGGAAATGTGGGCAACAGTGAGAAAACCCCTGCCAATAAAAGTGCCTCCTCGTTGTGGTACAGACTGCCTAACCGCAGGTACCGCAGTGGCCACGAGGGACTCCCCAACCGTGGTCACAAGCCCGGTAAGTGAACCTTCAACTACAGGTGAGACAGTAGAGACTCAACAGTTGGACCAGACTCTGGCCCGACAAGAGAACCTCCTCTGCGAGCTGACACAGTCAGCACTCACTGAACACTACCTACCACAGGTAGTGAAAGGTGTTGAGATCCAAGGATCCTACACCGAAGAGGCTGTACTGTCCTATGGGACAGGTAATTCAGCTATCAGCCAAGCTTTCGATGAAACCTTGGTTCAAGGACATGTGAGTCCTGGAAGTGGCAGTCCGCGACATGCTGACAGTCACTTGGATTTCAGTGTCACAGATTTTGAGGACCCCTCCTCCAACAAAAGGGGGGTGTACTCTCACTCTCTACCACAGGTAGTAGACTGTGTGGAGGTCCGAGGATCCCACACCACAGACGCTGTACTGTCCTCTGGGACAGGTAATTCAGCCATCAGCCAAGCTTTCGATGAAACCTTGGTTCAAGAGCTTTTGAGTATAGGACTACTCAGAGATGACATAGTTCTTACAGACTCAAAGAGCACCTCTTCAGTCATGAAGTGGGAAGACACACATCACAACGACAGTGACGCACCGCGGTCTGACCAGTCAGACACACCAGCGACTGCGCCGACAGTTGTGACACACCTGAATTACGCAGAAAGAGGTAAACGTACGGAGAAACGTTGGCCGAAGCCTATGAGGTTCCTGTACAAGCTTCCCGATACACTGCGTGAACGGATTAAACCAAACCATGGCATCTTAACTCATGCCCAAGGCCTTGACAATCTCAAGGTCCCCACCAATCTCAAAGAACTACAAAGTTTTCTTGGCGTGTGTAACTACTCGAACCAGTTCATAGAGAACTATGCAGACCTTGCAAAGCCACTGACTGAACTCCTAAAGAAAGACGTCCCATTTGTCTGGACTGACAAACAGCAGCAGGCAATGGACGCTCTTATAGACAGGATCAAGTCAGCCCCATGTTTAGTCTACCCAGACTACAACAAAGAGCTTTACTTGGAAGTGGGCTTCT
>JBBPBX010078215.1:0-16674 GCA_038048925.1 Garcialebias charrua | reverse complement strand
CTGCAGACCTGCTGTCATCAACTTTAGATCCTGTAGTTGCAAGAAGTTTCATGAGGAGTTTGTAGAGGTGAGCTGCCACTTTATTTAGACTTTTCTCCTGTTTTCCATCAGCATAGTGAGGTAAGAGACTTGTGGTTTTGTGAATTTTATGTTTCTTCGGGTAACAGAAAATACAGTGGTTTGTTTTGTTTGTTGTTTTGGCCTGAAGTTGGTAAGACTCCACAAAGTCAATAATTTCACTACTGTAAATAAAGTCACTGTTCTATCATATAATCCTGACTTAGTGGTTGCTTGAGTGGTGCAGAAGGTGGAATTGCCCATAATTAATTGCATACCAGTGACTGTTATTGTGCTGGGGTGTAACATCACACAAACTCCATCCATCTGTTCCTGGCCCGGCCCTTCGCTCCAATTTTAGAACTCAGCGTGGCCCGCAAGTCAAGAAGTTTGCCCATCCTTGTTCTAAGACATAGATTACTGGGGACCAATCCTGGAGTAAGGCCTGGGTGAGTGGTTCGTATGCAAGTCCATCCTGCAGATGGATCCCAGGTGCCCACTGCTCCACCTAGGTGTATATCACGTGTGATGGGTTAAATGCAGAGAACTAAGTTCATCATAGAAACATACAATGAAGATAATATATAGCACTTACTCACTAGTCGGGCCTCTCCCCATGGGGCATAAGAACTTTATATAAATTATAATTGATCTAAATCAGTAAATGTTATAGACGTTTTGGTAAAATTCAAAGTGGTAGTGGGGGAGTGGTGGCGCAGTGGTTAGAGACGGTGGGCCTGTGATCCGTTCAAGCCCCGGTTCAAGCCCCGGTACCAACAACATAAAGAAATGTGGGTGGAAAAAGTTGAAACACCCACACCTGCCTCCACCCTCATTCGCCCCACCCTGGGCTCCTGAGCAAGGCCCTTAAAGCTTCAGTATGTAGCTTTTTTTATAAACATATTTCTTCACTCTGTCACTACCTCCTGACAGACTGATGTTAGCCAGGTAATCTCTGAAAAAAAAAAAATTGTCCCCTTGCTTCTCCAGGTGGTAAATAAGCATTTCTAAAAAGAAAAGGTGACACGCCATTTTCCAGCCAATAAAAACAGAGTTTGTAACCAGCCAATAAAAACAGAGCTTGAATTTGAATTTCAACAGACCATGGGAGAGCAGAGCCATATATGGCTCTGAGGGGGAGGGATCAGAATGCTTTGCCTGTTGAAAATTTTTCTAAGTGCTGCAGTTCTACAGAAACTGCAGACTGAACCTTTAACCCCCACCATCTTCTCCCTAAAACAGGTCTCTCTTGAAAATGAGTTCTCGTGGCTCAATGAGACTACCTGTATAAATAAAGGGTAAATTAAAAAAAGTATCTGGGAATCATGGTAACAGATCACCTAGTATTCTAGTATAAAATTATGGCATGTTTTCAGGTACTAATCAGTTATTTATAAAAAATATTTAAATATACTGAATATGTAAATAATAAACATGTTAAATTATTACATTAAAAATCACATCAGAGTAAAAAAACTGATTTTATTTTCTCTTCAAACAGCTCCTCTGCATAAACACAAATCACAATTGAATATAACGTCTGTCATGCTGCCTCATGAATACAGACTGTTGGGACCTCATTCTGCTGCTTCAAATCAATCAAAGAAAACATTTTCCTCACTGTCAACATCGAAACATGATCACCCCTGAACATGATCCTGCAAGCAAAACATACTAACACTGTGTCAGTCCTCCTTTGTTCCAGGTTAATTTAGCCCCCATACATCAGTCAATCGTCACCTTAAACACAATGTGGAGGATTACATGGGCCATCAATTTTTAATCTCCTGTTAGAACAACCACGGTTTCCTCTACAGAGTCCACACACAGCCAATCCCCTGCAGATTTGGTGACACAGCAGCAGCTTGCCATCATTGTTTTCAGCTTGATGAAGAGTCAGTGGGGACTGTGTGGACTGTAGGGCAGCGCTGGTGTGAGGGAGGGGGACATTAATTTCACCCCTCTCTCTGCTTGTCTTGTGTTCTGAGCGTGCAGCTGAGTCTCAATCAGCGAGCATTTTAAATATTGAAGAGGATGATTATCTCTACAGCAAGGCCATGGGGGGAAACTAAAGCGTAGTAGATGAAACCTGACGAGGTCAAACACACTGACAGCTCAAACTCACCAAGCTATTTGTTAATTAAAAGAAGACGGATAGCTGGAAACAGTAATGGTGGATTCACACCGAACCGATTTTCTACCTCCAAAACGCTCCTCACGCACGCAAGTGGACGCACTTTGTGTCCAGACTACGCACTTTGTGTCCAGACTAAAAAGCCAGAAGCGAAACTGCTGCGAAAACTGCTGCGCAGGGTTGCCAGATAAGAATTAATGAATCATCTAGTACTGTTGCTTATTTTTTATTTTTTTTACCCAAACTGTCATATTTGCTGCGTGAGGGTCTGATAAGATTAATAGTGTGTTGAGTTTAGTGAACATTTGCACTGAAAAGGGGTAAAAAAATAAATAAATAAAATAAAATTCATGTTTAACTGGCAACCCTGCTGCTGCGGGGTGTGTGGGAGGAGCTTACCGGTGTACCGAGTCGTCAATGCACTCCGCGAGGCGAGGAGCTCTTTATTTCTGTCTCTGTGGAGCAGACTTGACTGGTCGTGAAGGAATTGTCGCGAACACACAGCTACAATGAGTTTCTCTTCCATATTCAGAGTCAGAGTCAGAGTCAGAGAGAATTTATTGTCATTTGCACCGCATGTAGTACATGTGTTGAAAACGAGATTATGTACACAGGGTCCCAGTTACATCCAACAACAAATGCAAGAGAAAAACAATAATAACATCTAGGATTAACTAAGAGAGACATCAGCTAGTAATACACTAAGCCCTAATGTAGTAGAAAAACATCATTATAAACAGCAGCACGAACATGAGCAGATGGTCACAGATGAACGCAGATAGTCACAGATGAACGCAGCAACAAGAAACAGATCAGTATCAGCATGATGTGACATTTTGCAGTGTTTATTCTTATTATTTATTTATTCATGAGTCTGACAGCCTCAGGGTAGAAGCTGTTCCTCAGCCTAGTGGTTCTACATTTGATGCTCCTCAACCTCCGTCCCGAGGGGAGTGGTGCAAAGAGTGAGTGTGCTGGGTGAGTGAGGTCTTTCATGATGCAGGTGGCTCTTTTTCTGCATCTGGAGGTGTAGATGTCTGTGATGGTGGGGAGACTGACTCCCACAGACTTCTGTGCAGCCTTCACCACTCTTTGTAGAGCTTTCCTCTCTGCAACTGTGCAGCCTCCATGCCACACGTTGATGCTGGAGCACAGGACGCTCTCCACTGCACACCTGTAGAACGAGGTGAGGACTGAGCTTCTCAGACCGGCTCGTCTCAGCCGTCTGAGGAAGTAGAGTCTCTGATGACCTTTCTTGATCAGGCTGGTGGTGTTATTGCTCCAGCTGAGGTTATCATTCAAGTGTACACCCAGGTACTTGTAACTGGAGACCACCTCCACCGCAGATCCACCTATATACAGTGGGGTGTGGGTGTGTTTGTTCCTTCTGAAGTCCACAATCATCTCCTTCGTCTTCTTCACATTCATGTGAAGGTTGTTCTCTTTGCACCAGCTCTCCAGATGTTCCACCTCCTGTCTGTAGCTGGATTCATCATTATCTGTGATGCATCCCACCACAGCTGTATCATCTGCAAACTTAACAATATGACAGCCTGGAAGTGTGGCTGTACAATCATATGTGAGCAGAGTGAACAGAAGAGGGCTCAGCACACATCCTTGAGGAGAGCCAGTGCTGAGGGTGATGGTGGAAGAGGAGAAGTTGTGGATCTTCACGGACTGTGGTCTGTTTGTTAAGAAGTCTAAGACCCAGTTACAAATAGAGGGGCTTAGTCCAAGTGTAGATACTCCGCGGTATATATAGGGGCTTAGTCCAAGTGTATATACTCCGCGGCATGAGTATACTCATGTATACTCCGTGTACATGACTCCGCGGGTTTTTTCTGTGTTCCACAAACAATACGTCACATGCGCAATGGTTTCCGCGTCACTGGTTTCCGCGTCACATAGGGACTCTCCCCCTGACCCCCTCTCTTCTCCCCCGACTCTCCCTGATTGGTTGACACACCAACCAATCGGGTAGAGTTTGAGCGGCGTTTGAAAGTTTGAACGGCGAAATCTTCAGCATGTTGGAGGCGTGCTTTGGAGGTTGACGCGGGTTCACGTGCACGGAAATCGCTCTCCAGCACGCTCAACACGCACGCGACGTGACGCAAGACGCCAGGAGGCGCATGGAGGTGCGTCCCCCATTGACTTTGCATGTAAACTGGACGTTCCTGCAGTTGAAATTGCGTTCGGTCTGGATGTACCATTAAGGAATGCATGCTAAAGCATTAGAGGCTGGACCTGATTTTAATCGCATTTACCCTAAACAACTGTGGTCTGTACACTGAACATACTATAGGAGACCATTTTTGTGTTTTTTTGTATATATTACACTCATAGGTGTCAAATTGTATGTCCCTACTAAAAAACTGGAATACCTACAAAGTTATCCTTGTAAAACAATAATCTATCCATTATCAGCTACTTGTTTCTATAATTTTTTGAATGCTTTAAACAATTTAAACCAGGCCAGGGTCATGGCAGGGACTCAACCCACAGGGTAAACCAGGGTTCAGAGTACCAAAAACTGAAAGGATTCAAATGAGACAAGATAGTAGTAGTGACATTATTTGTAGTGGGGAGAAGGAGCCTCAGGGAAAATGGATCTGCAGTACAGCAGGAAGTTATGTTTGCAGACAATCTAGACGTCGGTACTGTTTTTGAACATCTCAATGTCTTGTGTATGGATGATGTTTTGTGCCTACTTGACTGAGAAACAAATTGCCCCTCTGTGATAATAAAGATTCTTGAAGATGAACTTGAACTTGAATGTTATTAGAAATAAAAAAAATTGAAAGTTCTTACTGGTCCAGAAAGTGATGTCGGTAAGATTAAAGGTTCAGGTTTGGAGAGATGAGTTCCAGGAAAGTGGAATTGGTGCCGAGTGAAACAGTAGAGGGTAGGAAGACAACAGACTGAGTCATTCCTGATTTTTAGGGTTGTCATATTCCAGGTTGGATAGCAGATCCCACCAGAGCTGGGTTTGATGAAAGTTAAAGTGCTATGTGTTGTCCTCATCAAATGTTTCTATACAATTATGACATTTTTGCTCTACGTTTAAACCCATCACACCTGAGGTACACCCAAGTGGAGCAACGGGAAGCTAAATGAGCACCTGGGGAGCAGTTAGGGATCGGGTGTCTTGCTCAAGGACACCATAGCATGCAATCATGGCGGGGACTCAACCCACTGGCTTTCTGGTCCCGAGCACCTGCCATACCACTGCACCACAGCTTCTCATGGTGTTGTACGGAAGACCAGTGGCTCAAGAAACCTATAAGTTACCTGCCAGGACACTGGTATTTTCAAAATTTTAACACAATATTCTTAGTAAGTTTTTTTTAACAGGTTTTGAACAGAGAACAAAGTATGTTGCCACCAACTGTTAATCAATGGTCCAACTCATGGTTAAACTCAGCCTTAAGTAGTCAGTGAAATAATTAGGTGTCATCAGAGACAAGTCCTGCTTACTCTCACATGTGCTGCAGGAGATGTTAGTGGAACATCTGTGATCAATCAATAACCAATCACAAGACATCCTATCAGTTTCAGGGCCAGGTCACAGGGGCAGCATGTTGAGCACGGAGGCCCAAATATCTATTTCCATAGCAATCTCTTCCAGTTCGCTGAAAGAATCCCAAGATTCAGACGGCTGAGACGAGCTGGTCTGAGCAGCCCAGTCCTCACCTCCTTCTACAGGTGTGCAGTGGAGAGCATCCTGTGCTCCAGCATCAACGTGTGGCATGGAGGCTGCACAGTTGCAGAGAGGAAAGCTCTGCAGAGAGTGGTGAAGGCTGCACAGAAGTCTGTTGGAGTCAGTCTCCCCACCATCACAGACATTTACACCTCCAGATGCAGGAAAAGAGCCACCTGCATCATGAAAGACCTCACTCACCCAGCACACTCACTCTTTGCCCCACTCCCCTCAGGACGGAGGTTGAGGAGCATCAAATGTAGAACCACTAGACTGAGGAACAGCTTCTACCCTGAGGCTGTTAGACTCATGAATAAATAAAATAAATAAAAATAAACACTGCAAAATATCACATCATGCTGATGCTGATCTGTTTTCTTGTTGCTGTGTTCATCTGTGTTCATCTGTGACCATCTGCTCATACAAACTCATGTTCGTGCTGCTGTTTATTCCCACTATATTAGGCTTAGTGTATTACTAGTTGATGTTTTTCTTAGTTAGTTCTAGATGTTATTACTGTTTTTCTCTTTCATTTGTTGTTGGATGTAACTGGGACCTCGTGTACATAATCTCGTTTTCATCTCATGTACCACATGCGGTGCAAATGACAATAAAGACTCTCTGACTCTGACTCTGACTCTGAAGATGTACCTTGGTCAGCTGAGAGACATGGTCTTTCCAGAGTGTCCTGCATGTTTGGAACACCTCTCTACGGAAGAACCCAATGGACATCTTTGAAAAATGTCTGAACTGCCTCAATTGACTTCTCATGATGTAGAGGAGCACTCTCTCTACTTAAATTCTCTCCTGGATAATTGAACATCTTATTATTGAACTTCTTATGCTAAAAAATCCTGGTAAAAAAAATCCAACAAAGTCAAATCATGTCCTCTGGACAGATTATTTATAATGAAACATGTTATCCCAATGCATGCTCAATAATCCAGGTAGAAAAATCTAAAAACGTTGAGTCTGGCCATTGGACATTCAAAAAACAAAACACACAAACAAAAAAGTAGAAATGTTTTGTCTTTCCTCCGAAAGACTTCTTCAGTCTGAGGTGCTGTATTCAGTTCAGTCTTATAAATAGCACCTTCTCACAGTGGATCAACCAGTCTGCTGCTGACAGCCAAAACCAGCTGTTCACATGATCAAGGAGGACCATCAGCCTGACGATGGATGGTTGTTTGCTATTCACAGAGGGCTGAGTGATACTAGCAATAACAGCATTGTAAGAGGGGGACAGTTGAACATGGAGGCCTCCACCTCTGTTAACACTGGACGGTTTCTCTTCACAAAGATGTTATCTTTCATCTGAAAGACTTCATCAATCCGAGGAGCCACAACAAACTCAGTCCCATAGCTTGTTCACACTCATTTAGTGGACCAACCAGTTTGATGGTGATAAGATGGGTTCTGAGTCCGCCCTTCCCTTCGCCGACTCCTCTGAGGCAGCCATAGCCAAAGAGGTTAAAGTTTTTCGAATTTCATGCTCAATAATCCAGGTTAAAAATCCAACAATGTATAATCAGGTCCTCTGGTCAGTTTCTTTGATTAAGTCAAAGAAGTCCTTGATCAAGAACTAATGAAGTCCTTTGGATAAAGGATGAAATGTTTCCAAAAAGAAAAGAAAAAACAAAAGAAACCACCCGGAGGACCAATTTAACGTTGTTGGATTCATTACCTGGATTATTGAGCATGAACACTGAAGTTCTATTTATCAATAAAAACTCAGATTTATTATGTCCATCATGCTTGTGATGAGTGGAAATAAACCTCTGATCACCACATTGTCAAGCTTCAGATGCGTGTGCTGTCCTGGAAAATTAATCCTCCTCCAATAATTTCAAGAGAAAACAAAAACCTTAAACCAGATTGATACCAAGCTATCTGGAGACAACATGTCAAAGGCAGAGAGAAAAACAGAATCACAGAGAATCGCTGTTAAATGCTGATAGATGTACAGTGCGGATTAATTGAAGGCAGCCGAGCATTTTCATGTCAAACTTTAAAAGAAAGAAAGAAGCAGACAAAAAATGAGATGCAAACAGGCACGGACGAAGGAAACTTTAACACGAGGAAGAGACAAAGACAGACCACTTTAAAGGTGAAGGCTGTGGCCTTGACTAATCGTTCGTATGGCTCTGTGGCAACAGAACCACGGGGGGCCACTGAGTGTGTTTTGATGTTTGTGTGGGACATGAATATTCATCCTTTGTGTCACCGTCAGGCTAACAGCAGGTTACCAGCTCGGCTCCGCAGTAGACAGCTAACATGGATCATGTACGGTACATCTGCCCACACACAAACAGCTTCGGCACACGAACACCAGTGCACATGCACTTTTGACTATATGTGCGCATCCCTGAACGTGCACATTAAGTATAGCTCATGATAAATAGCAGCACAGCTAAAAGAGGAAAAAAGTATTGCATTCAACTAATTTTGTGTTCTCGATTAATTGCTTTTTTTTTCTTTCTATGATGATCTTCTTTTGTTCTTCTTCTTTCGGCTTTTCCCTCTTCAGGGGTCTCCACAGTGAGTCATCCTCCTCCATCTCACTCTGTCCTCTGTGTCCTCTGTCCTCACTCCAACTACCTCCATGTCCTCTCTAGATACTTCCATATATTTTCTCTTTGTCTTTTTCTTGGCAGCTACATTTCTAACATCCTTCTACCAAAATAATCACTGTCCCTCCTCTGGACATGTCCAAACCACTGTCCCTCCTCTGGACATGTCCAAACCATCTCAGTCTGGTCTCTCTAACTTTATCTCCCAGAGTGACAACTCTTGCAAATAACAAATCAGAGTCAGAGAGTCAGATCATCTTTATTGTCATTTGCACCGCATGTGGTACATGTGATGAAACGAGATTCTGTACACAGGGTCCCAAATGATCATAAACTGACAAAAGTTATTCTGTTGATTATTTCTGAATTAGAACAAAGTAAAAGAATAAGAGAGTCTCTTGTGATAAAATCAGTGTTCTGTGTTTCACTGAAAGATTCAGTGAAAACTGTTTAATACAGTTTCCAGAGAGACGAAGGTGTTTCATTACACTGAGATATGACAGTTTTTCATTTTGGCAAAAACATGGTGCAGTACCACTTTCAGCCGCTAGGGTCCATCGACCGGTCCCAGCTCATGTGTCCGAAGGGAAGCCTCCTCTGGTCAGACTCACTCTGTCGCAGCACGGCCTCCTGCTCTGGAGGTATGAACTACTGTTAGCTCAGTGTTTTACTGTTAGCAATGCAAAATAGCTCAAGAACCACAGGACATATTTTGATGAAACTTACAGAAAGTAATCACTGGATGGACATTTACAAACTGTTAGCTGTAGGAGATGTTTAAGCTAAAATTCGAAGTTTTAGCACCGTATGTTAGCTGTTAGCTCCGTGTTTTAAGGGGTACTATTTTGCAAAATAGCTTATGAATCACAGGACAGATGTTGATGAAACTTACAGAAAGTAATCAATGGATGGACATTAAAAAACGTTTAGCTGTAAGAGATGTTTGAGCTAATATTCAATTTATTTATAATTTATTTTCGCAGCGCACGTGACCGTTTGGAAGACGTCAAAGCGAAACAATTTAAATCCAGCAGATTTGACAATAACACAAATTTATTAAGGAACGGTTAATCTCAGAAACACTTTTGCTATATTGTCAGCCAACAAATATATATTTTTAAGTGTTTATCTTGCTAAATGTTTAAGAAAATGCTGCGGTCCCACCCGTGTGGTTGCACGTAGCGAAACTACTTTTTAAATCCAGCTGATTTGACAATTACGTGCATTTATTAAGGAAAAGTTCAGTAAAGACACATCTTTGCTATAATTTTCAGCAAACAAATACTTGTTTTTACTGTGTTAATCTTGTTAAAGTCCTTCAGTGCACGCTCCTGTGGCAGCCATATGCAGCAGGGCAAACCTCCGGCCCCACATTTCGGGTTGTCTCAGCGGTGAAGCGTAACATACACGACGCGTCAGCGGTGATGCATAATAGATGAGACTTATATGGCGGTGCGACCTGTTTATGGATTTTTCCAATTTATTGGACATAATTGGACAATGCGACTTATAGGGTGGTGCGACTTATCGGCCGGAAAATACGGTAGTTGAACCAAAGAAAATCTCTTTAGCAATGCAAAATTTACTTTTTGTGCTGTTGAAATTTGAGCAAAATTCTCAAAATAATGGAGCTGAAAGAAAAGTTTGATTTATGATTAATGTTTATATGAGAACGACCTCTGTTAACATCAATATTTTTCAATGTTTATTGAGAGAATAAATAATATGTAAAATGACATGGATCCATTGTAGTTTCCATGCCAGGTAGGGTTGCCAGATAAATAAGGATGAACTTTTGCACTATTGCTTTTCAGTATATTTTTAAAAAGTATTTATGTATATCTGATACGTTTTAAGCTAAGCTCAGCTGCATGCAGCATCTGCATGATCAGTTACATCCAAACTGGTGAATACATGAATATTCCTTTGGATCATATACACTACAGGCAGCTGAGCCCAACCTCAGAGTTGCCAGATAAGAAATGATGAACTATTGTACTTTGCCTGAGAATGCTTGTACCCAAACTTTCACACATGCTGAGTGAGGGTGTTGGAAGATGAGGTGTGTGTTGAGTTCACTGAATGTGTGCACAGAAAAGGAGTCAGTCCGAGAGAGTCAGAGTAAGTCTCAGAGTTTCTTTCATGTCATTCGCACCACATGTGGCACATGTAGTGGAACAAAATTGTGTAGACAGGGTCCAGTTACATCCAGCAATAAAATGTAAAAGAAAAACGTAATAACATCTAAGATTATTTAGTAACAGATTAGACCAATTTATTGAAAAACAAAATATTTTAACCAATAGCCAATATGGTTTCAGAGCAAAAAATTCAACATCCATGGCACTTGTGGATTTTATTGAACAAGTAACAACTGCTGTGGACCAAAAACAGTGTTGTGTGAGTGTGTTTGTTGACTTTAAAAAAAGGCTTTTGATATGGTCGATCATAACGTTCTTTTTGAGAAATTGTATAAATGTGGCATCAGAGGATTGAATCTGCAGTGGGTGTGCAGTTACTTAAATAACAGGAAACAATGTGTGCAGATAAATGATGTAAGATCGGATTACAGCACCATTACATGTGGAGTTCCTCAAGGATCTGTAATAGGTCCAAAGTTGTTCATCCTGTATGTACATGATTTGGTTAGGGTGTCTAGTCTCCTTAAATGTGTTCTTTTTGCAGATGACAAAACTTTTATATGTTCTGGTATGAATATTGAACAGTTATTGAAATTAATGATGATTGAGTTTAATCAGTGCTGGGCAGCGCTAATCCAAAAATTAGTTCCGCTATTTCTAAAGCACTAATTAATTTATTTAGGTCCGCTATTTCAAAAGCACTAATGTCTTATGAAAATTAGGGGAAGCTAATTTCTAATCCGCTAAATAAATTCAACAATTGGTAGCCACTAGCCAGCAAGTTATGCAATATTTGCACTACACTGCCAACTAGCGGTTGTTACGGTCCCTGACCTCCAGTATGGGGAGCTCTCTTCATGAGACACCTTTTCTTATCCTTTCCTGTGTTTCAGGTCTACTTTGCTGTCTACCTGGCTGCCACAGGTGTCTGGTGTTACAGCTCGTCAGCTGCTCCATAAAGAGCTTCACCTCAGATGTGTCAAGTCCCTTTTCCCTGTTTGTTTTTTCCCTTTTCTACTTTGTAAAATAAACATATTCTTTTATTGACATCAACTGTTAGTTTTTTTATGTTACACCCAGTGCCATATTTTTACCTACTTAACTCAAGTTGCCTTTTTGGACATGCATGAATATATTTGTATACACTGTACTTGTCTGTAGTAGAGAGAACATTAATCTTCTCTTGGCGGTGCAAATTCTGCTAACACAAAACGTGTAACTACTTAAAACTTTTAGTTACTTTCACCCATGCTTCCAAAAGTCAACAATTGTTTGTTCTGCATCTGTCTGTTAGCAAAATACAGCAAAAAAATTTCTTTGCGTGAGTGCAGCTACAGTGTGCGCTCTCAGGACATGATTACCTGCAGTGTTCCGTCAGTGAGGACTGAACTTGGAAAAAGGGCCTTCTCCTACTCCGCTCCTGCTTCATGGAATATCTTACAAAAAGATCTGAAGCTCTCGACCTTGACTTCTCTAAATGGTTTTCAGAATCTGTTGGAATCCTGGCAAAAACCAATGCAGATTTGTTCCTGTCTTTGATTTTATACGTCTACCTTATAATGTTTTGCTAGTTTTTTGATACTTTGTTAAAAAAAAAAAAAAAACTTTCTTTTGTTTTTTTCTCTCTTTTGTTTTCTATTGTTTATTGTTTGTTTGTTTATTGTTTATTGTTTAAGGAAATTCTACCACTGCTGTTCATTGTTCTTTAGTTTTAGCAGGTCGCTTTCGTAAATGAGCCCATGAGGTTCAAAAGATTTACCTGACTAAATAAAGGTTGAATGAAAAAAAAATATATCTTATGAACAACTGAATAGATTTTGATTAAATGTTCAAGAAATATTCACTGAATGGCTCTTTACGACTGGTTGACTTTTAAAATACATCCAATTCAAGATGGCTGCCACAGCTAACTGAACTTAAAAATCACAAAATTGACTACAACTCAGTCAATTTGACAAAAATTGAGATAAAATTTGGTGTGGTAGTAGCTGAGATTCATTCCCAAAGCATAAGCAAAGGACTTTTAGAATGCATAAGATCTTTCTTTAAAATTATAACGTTATTTATTTGGAATCAATGGTGTTGGTCTGTTAGCAAAATATCTCATGACCCTCTGGACAGATTTTGAAAAATCTTTCAAGAAATAATAAACTGATGTTTCTTTACTGCTGATTAACTTTTGGATACATTTGAATTGAAGATGGCTGCAGTGCAGCAGGCAATTGAAATAAGCCAAACTCAAAAATGGTTATAATTCAGTTAATTTTACAGATATGGAGTTAAGTGATTGTTTGTTTAAAGTTATTTTATATATTCTTTTAAATAATGGGGTGATATAAGATTTTTTTCTTCTTTCTGCACTCTTCATTCAATGTTTTATTTTTGATGAACTTGTTTTGTTTTGTCTCTTTTAAATGAATGAATAAATAAATTAAAATATTAAATAGCTTTACATCTGCTAAGTTCTTGGCATAAACCAACACAGACTTGTTCCTGTTTTTAGTGTTTTACATGCTTTATATTGTAGCTGTATGCTGTATGCAATATGATGCGAACTAGCCACGGAGCTCCAGGGGAAGCTGAAGCAGCTGACTGGAGACAGAGCCCCCATCCCGGGATGAAAAAGAAAAACACACCGCTGAAGTCCCTGAGATAGATGGAATGTCCAGCGTAAAACTAACTTGACCACGGTTTAATGTGATGCAGATGTGTTTATATAGCTCTGCAAACATTGAACGTTGTTGTCTTGCGGTGTTGAGTGTAAAATATTTCCACACAACCCACATGTTACGATGAAAAGTCGGCTAGCTGCTAGCTAAGATGCTACTCACCAGTCACCAGTGTTGTCAGATCTTGCGACAGAAACAAGCGTCCAGCTCCATGAAAATAATCCATAACCAATTGTGACTAGCTCCATGAAAAAAATCCATAAACAAACGACCAGCTCTTTCAAAACGATGCCAAAACAAACCCAACAGAGTACTCAGTTAGTTCTCGGGTTTGTAGCTGCCTACAAACTATTAACTGGATTTCCTGAATGTGAGTCGGGTCTTGTTACTCTGGGTTCATGAGACACGCCTCCGTTCAGGAAATCCATTCCATAGTTTGAAGCCAACGTGCATCATGGGTTGGATCGATACTACTATCGATAGCTACGAGAGCCAGCGCGCCGAAGACAAAATAACGTTACCCCATTTCGTTTTTACTGATAGATAATTAGTTATTAGCGGTACTGCATTTTAAATAAAAATAGCACAAATCCGCTTGTGAATTATAAAAGTTAGTAAATCCACTGTAACGCTGACAAATAGTTTAGGTCCACTATAAGCGGATTAGCGCATTAGCGCTCTCTAGCGGTATGGTGCCCAGCTTTGGGCATCAGCCTCTTTTATGCAAAGAGGGCAGGGCCTCCTTGCTGACGCCCACCTGCCTTAAAAGGCGTGATTGTATTACTTCAGGTGAACCACGTGGGGGCGCAATTCCCATAGTCATATGTTGCACCTCGTTCCCTTCCTTCAGGGAACATGAGTTATGGTGCATAACTTTCAATATGTTGATGGGCCTACAATGTGTTGTGTGTGATACGCTTGTTAATTTTTCATGCATATTTATCAATCTGCACACTTTATGCTACTTTAGCATTCATATAAACCTTCAGCTCATTAAGAAGATTGGTGCCATGACTTTTGGGTTTTGTAACTTGTACTTTTCAAAATAATTACCGGTAAATTTATTTACAAACATTTTCCAAGCAGAAATGCATTACAATCTATTGAATTAAACAGGAAGCAGATGAAACATTGCAATCTTGCTAAACATTGTTTTACCGTATTTTCCGGTGTATAGGTCGCACCTTTTTATGTTTTTTCAAGGCCTGCGACCTATATATGGCTTGTTATCACTTTCAGTGAAACAAATTTTTAAATCCAGCTCATTTCACAATTACGTTCATTTATTAAGGAAAAGTTCAGCTCAGACATATATTTGCTATAATTTTTATCAAACAAATAATTGTTTTTAAGTGTTAATCTTCTTAAAAGCCTTGCTGTGCGCTCCTGTGGCAGACATTTGCAGCAGAGCTAAACGTAGGTGCGACCTATACACCAGTGCGACCTATCTAGGGATTTTTCCAATCTATTGGTGATAATTGGGCAATGCGACCTATACACGGGTGCGACCTATACACCAGAAAATACTGTAATCACTGTAATTAGGACATCCCCTCCAGTCACTCCTTTATATATTTTTTGTAAATAATATGTTTTGCCCACCTTTTAGAGGATCAAACAAAAAGTTATGTCTTGGAGACTAAATCATTTTTAAAAGAGACACTTTTTAGACTTTTACTTCTTGTTAGAAAAAGGCATGAGACCACACTGGTTTTAAAATAAATGCACCACCTTACACCTAGTTTAATCAAATTCAAAATTGGTTTAGACTCAACAAAGTATCATTAAATTTAGATAAGACTAATTATATGATATTTAGCAATAAAAATAAAAATATTGATGTTTCATTCAAGATTGACAATTCAGAAATCTGTAGAGTATATAAGGTAAATTTTTTGGGTGTCATCATTGATGATGATCCTCACAGATCCATGATGCTAACTATGGTGTACCCCAAGGCTCTATTTTAGGCCCCCTACTTTTTAATTTGTACATGCTGCCGCTTGGTGGAGTCATCAGGAGCCATGGGATAAGTTTCCATAGTTATGCTGATGACACACAGCTATACATCTCATTATCTCATGATGACCCCCGGCCAATCACTGCACTTTTTAATTGCATTACAGACATAAAGTCCTGGATGGCACAGAACTTTCTCCAGCTAAACCAGGACAAAACAGAAGTTTTAATCATTGGACCTGAGGTTCAAAAAGAAAATACAATTCAGAGATTACAATCTCTGTCTTTACAACCTTCTAAAAAAGTAAGAAGCCTGGGAGTTATTTTTGACTCTGAGCTTACTTTTATTCCTCATATTAAACAAATAGTCAAAACAGGATTTTATCATCTAAAAAATATAGCCAGAGTCCGCCCTCTTCTTTCTCTGACCAATACTGAGACTTTGATGCATGCTTTTATTTCTAGTCGTTTAGACTACTGTAATTCACTGCTTTCTGGTCTCCCTAAGAAAAATTTGTCCAGCCTTCAGCTGTTACAAAACTCTGCTGCTCGTGTGCTAACCAAGACCAGAAGGCAGGCTCATATTACAGACAATCTAGACGTCGGTACTGTTTTTGAACATCTCAATGTCTTGTGTATGGATGATGTTTTGTGCCTACTTGACTGAGAAACAAATTGCCCCTCTGTGATAATAAAGATTCTTGAAGATGAACTTGAACTTGAATGTTATTAGAAATAAAAAAAATTGAAAGTTCTTACTGGTCCAGAAAGTGATGTCGGTAAGATTAAAGGTTCAGGTTTGGAGAGATGAGTTCCAGGAAAGTGGAATTGGTGCCGAGTGAAACAGTAGAGGGTAGGAAGACAACAGACTGAGTCATTCCTGATTTTTAGGGTTGTCATATTCCAGGTTGGATAGCAGATCCCACCAGAGCTGGGTTTGATGAAAGTTAAAGTGCTATGTGTTGTCCTCATCAAATGTTTCTATACAATTATGACATTTTTGCTCTACGTTTAAACCCATCACACCTGAGGTACACCCAAGTGGAGCAACGGGAAGCTAAATGAGCACCTGGGGAGCAGTTAGGGATCGGGTGTCTTGCTCAAGGACACCATAGCATGCAATCATGGCGGGGACTCAACCCACTGGCTTTCTGGTCCCGAGCACCTGCCATACCACTGCACCACAGCTTCTCATGGTGTTGTACGGAAGACCAGTGGCTCAAGAAACCTATAAGTTACCTGCCAGGACACTGGTATTTTCAAAATTTTAACACAATATTCTTAGTAAGTTTTTTTTAACAGGTTTTGAACAGAGAACAAAGTATGTTGCCACCAACTGTTAATCAATGGTCCAACTCATGGTTAAACTCAGCCTTAAGTAGTCAGTGAAATAATTAGGTGTCATCAGAGACAAGTCCTGCTTACTCTCACATGTGCTGCAGGAGAT